>KK120345.1:258688-273928 GCA_000611955.2 Stegodyphus mimosarum
CAGGAACAAGTCTATTTAACATTGACTAAATGGCAGTCTCTCTAAATTGGCGAGATATTGTCAAGCTGGCATTGAAGATGAAAAGACAAATTTGTCACCAAATTTGGCAAGATATCTTCCAAAGTTGCTAATCTTGCAGACTGTTTGGAGACATTTCGGTCCGATCACTGGATAACTGTAATGGGTATTGTAATTAATAAATAATTTATTTTCTATGTAGCTGCAACTGTATTCGGCTCTCATATGCCTTCCAGTAATTCCGAGAAATAAAAGTAGTAAACATATCTCGGTGGCTGGTTGAAAACTATATAAGACCGATGAGAACGTCAATTTCTAAGTTTGTGCACTTGTTAGTTCAGCGAGGTTTAGAGTATTAAGATATCTCTGTGTGAGCATTCTCTTTAGATGGTTTTTGCGGTGCATTACCTTTGTCGTATTTATAAGTTGTGAAGTGTAACTACTGACTGTTCTGTGAAGTACTGTTCTGACTACTGTAAAGAGTTGTACGGCTAATTTTGTGGAAAGTTCCAGAACCGTGAAGTGTTTGTTTGGATAAAATAAATTTATCTAGCTATCATCGGTTCTGTGTGCATTCAGTCTTTACAAAGCCGTACACACACAACAATACCTTAATTACTATACACGGATGCATAATTTTTTTTAAAATGCTAAATTTTAAAACAGAAAAAATACTTGAAATTATGTAAATTATTTAAATATTAAATAGCAAACGAAAGTAGTATTTTTTTTAATTCAGCTCATTTTGTTATTTAACCCTCCAGCGGTCAAGCTAAAATTGTTATGAGAAATGTTGCTCTGGGCACGATGCGCGTGGTTAGAAGTTGTCATTTCTAAATGCATTCAGGTGAAATTTCTTATTCCTGTGTTAATAAGTATACCTTAATGTAAAGAATTATTTCATTTTAGTGATAAAACAAATAACCGTATGCAAAGTCACGTTTATTAGGTGATTTGTGTTGCTGTGCTTCATTCATCTTTCTTATATAAAAGACATGCATTTTACTTTAATTTCTTACTAAGCTTCTTTTTAGTTCTGATTTCACGTTCATCCTCGTTCGGCGGAATTATTTGTTTTTTTTCCACTTGTTATAGTAATGGAAAAATATTTTCATCGCTTGAGCTTCCACGTCTTGAAACCATTATTAGTGAAAGTAAAACGCATTGATAATTATTATGCATATGAACCTAAACGCATTGCAGACAATAACGAATTTTTATCAAAATAATTCATAAACACGGAAGTTATGAATATTTATTACAAAGAAATGATAAAACCTCAAAATGAAATAAAAATTTTAAAACGAAATGTCATGTAACATGAGTTCATAATGAAGATTTTGCTTGTTATTGACATAAAAAAAATTAAGAAAAACTACGTATACGTGCGAGGAGCACATAAAATATAAGAGTTCGTATTGGAAATAGAGGAAAACATGTTTAAAAAAATCAAACAGTTGTTTTAAATCATCTGCGCAGAGGACCATGTGGAACATATCCGTAGCTACCCACCCAGAAGTCAAACTAAGGTCGACTTCGTTACCTGATTGTTGATAGGTACCTGATTCGTCATCTGATTGCTGATCGTAGGACTCAAGTACAGAAAAGTAATTGGATCTTTAAGGTGACAGAAGGTTTTAATCATAAAATGATTCTCAGACATTCAAAATATTCTGCAAATCTGACTTAATCTTACACAATTGAGTAAAGTATTGAAATAATATTTTAGCTTCTCATCTGGTTTTGCAGAATCAGGTGTTACTATTATTTTTCCATGAAAGCGAATTGGGATAAATCAAATTTCCTTAAGCGAGATATGCGTTTCTTATCGATTTAAATGCAAAAAATTAACAAATACGAAAATGTTTCATTTAAGTAATGAAAATTTAAATAATTAAATTTTGCGTATAACATTAGCGGAATAGATTTCTCTTTTTTATTTCTTATGCAGCTGACAATACAGAGAAAAATATCCCATATGCATACGGAGATCCTAAAAACTATAAAAATACAATAATAATTCAAAAGAATGCACAATGTAGTAATTCACACAGAGAAGTCTGAAGTATAAACAAAAATTACACAAAAAATGCACCGGAAATGTGTGGAATAAACATGCTAAACAAAGAATACAATAAGGATTATAATACCAAAACATCGGATCTTTAAGTGTAATAACATACGTAAAAATTGGAAGTTGTAGGATACTAACTGAAATCAGAAATGCAATTTTTATTTGTTTGGGAAATTTCTGACATGCTTAATTTAGATTCTATGAATGAAAATTCTGACATGCTTAATTTAGTGGCTATGACTCAGTTTAAAGTACATGAAACACTTTATCCCTTTCATTCACCCATTCGTATCGATTGACTTTATTTTGCTGTCACCAAAGAGCAAAGATTATACCATCTCTTTGATCTCCTATGCTTACCCATGCGCCGATAAATTATGGAAGTGTCATATTTCTGCAGTGTTGACAGCGATGTTCATTCTCCCACTTTTCATAATACGATTATTGAATTTTCATAATACGATTATTGAATTTTCATAATACGATTATTGAATTTTCATAATACGATTATTGAATTTCTGTCGTTTTTTCAGCGCGTTTTTCATTAAGAGGTTTCTGTCGTCGCAGCTGGACCTTTATTGAAGTTGGTGTTAATTGATAATAGGATTACATTTTGTTGTCCTGTAATTCTACAAAGCATGAGAGTTTCCAGATGTAATAAAGGTAAGTTCAAATCTTTACTTCGCCATAAGTAAATATTTAGATTATTTCTTTCATTTATTATTATATCTATAAATATATAAATATAAATAAGATATTTTATAATTTACCCTTTAAAAAAACGTAATTTTTCCTTTACCGGAGCATGTGTCAGGACTGAGTGTTCGTTGCATATTCTTGGCGAATATCTTCGTAAAACCTTAAGTCCTGATCTTGAACAGGGAGCTGAATTCAGCTATGCTCTGTGGTGGAAAACTGAGGTTAAGTAGTAGAAGAACTGAACTTTAGAAGAATTTAAAATCCTCTTTTATTAAACCACAATTATATACAGCCACTTCCCAACTCGGGAGGGATACAGAAAATAATGACCGCACTTTTGTCTAAACTGAACATTTAATAAATAATTTATACAAAACAAATAATTTAAACTAAAATTAAGTAGAAATTTAAGGAGTCGTTGCTCACAGAGCTATGAACGCGAGGTTGGCCTCTATGCTAAAGGGTGCGTAGCAAGATTTAACTAATCCTAACGCACTTAGAATTACTTCAATAAGTAATAGCGTAACAGCGCTACCGCTTAGAAATTAAATACTAGCTGGTCAGGCGAACGTCGAACAAAGTAGCAGTGGTCTGAGACTAAAAGCTCTCTCACCTTGAGTAGTTCCTCGCTACGTTTAAATAGCAACTTGGCTCCACTTCAAATTAGCATAAAGCTGAAATGCGCGCTTATTCTGACGGGAAGTTGAAATAAGAACAGATAGAAAAAGTCAAATTAAAATAAAACTTTGTTAGTTTAACTAAAACCTTAGACATGCACGAGTTTGATTTTAATCTGTACTCACAACTAGTTATAATTATAAAATATTTCTTCTTAGCACATCATTTACACATTTGTGTCCACTTACTAAAAGTTAGTTTGGGTAAAACTCCATTAGAGCAGCGTCAGTTAATAATGTGTGACTCTTTTTGGTCGAGAATTTTAACAAAGTATAAAATTAGTAAACAATAATAGTGTCCAATGACAACAAAAATAGTTTTATTACTTTAAAATGGAAAAATAAAGTTTTCTTTTTTGTTATTTTTGATCTAAAATATTCCACACATAAATAAAAAAATGCATATAGTAGTTTTATACAGTAATAACTTGCTTTCATGTGATTTGATCAATCCAGATTCATTGTAAATTGGATTTTAAAATTTAAAAAAAATACTAAATTTTCGTTGGGCAAAATAAACATAAATTCTAAAAGTGTAGTTCTCAAAGTTCCTTTTTATTACATTAATTATTGGATTCCCCTCTTTATTCAGCTAAAACGTTTTTCATCTTTAAATTACGCAGTGCAAAACTAGATAATGAAACACTTGCTAACACAGGTGAACAATAGACTTATGAAGAATAAGAGAATTTAAACACTGATGACCTTTTTAAAAATCTCTGCATAAGGACTCACAAGTTGATAATTAGCAGAATGTTTGACTCCTTGCCAGAGCAAACTTTGAAATTTGATCCCGATACTAAATGTAGCCTTATAATTTATCAAATGATAAAGTACTCAATTCATGTTGAAATGTTTGAAGAGAAAAGTTCAGACAAGAAATTTATGCAGATATCTATGTCAATTTTTAGAGTGTTCAAAGAGAAGTATGATTAACATGCTTTTTAAAAAACTGATTTGTATTAAAACATTTAAATATAGTATTATTTTTTATTTAAAGCCTTTCTCTTTCATTAGTTTCCAAATTATGCAGTCTATCTTACTCAAAAATGTCAAAAGCTGAAAAAAATTCTCAAAATAACGAGTGACAATATTTCAAACGAAAACTTAAAATCTCGAGCCGCTAATTTTGCGCAGTTGTTGGCTCATATTTAACTGACGTGATCTAAAGGAATTGCATTCCAGTGTGTTACCAAACCCGCTATTTTTTATGTCGTACAGACTTTTATTTTTAAAAATAATCATATTTTAGGCTAGAATATTTGCTACATTTTTGGTATTTCTACCACATGTTTTCTCATACTGCTCTCTAAAAATCATATTGTTTCGGACACATGTGATGCTATATGACAGTAATTTTAACTATCTCAAGTAAATAAAGGGGCAGAACATTCCGTAATGAAAGGAATTGTTAGTAATTTTGCATGTATGTGAATAACTTCACGAAATTTACGGGAAATTGAAGTATCTTTAGCATAATTTACCATCAAATGTCTGAAGAGACGAAGCTAAGTAATAAGATTAAAGAAGAAAATAAGATTAAAGGTGCAAGTCAATGTAACATTAAGGCAAATGGCTTTCTTGCTAAATTGGAGAGAAATCGCAAAAAGTTAAAAAACTTGGCGACATTTTGCACCAGTCCCTGTATAACCGTAGTTGGACAAAATAACAAATTTATCCCTAAATGGAATTGTAATATATCTGGCCCTCACACGTAAATGTAATCGTATGTGTCTACCAATTATCTCGAGAAATAGAAGGTACTAGAGATTTCTTGGCGGCCGGGCAAAAACTATGTAAGATTGGAGAGAGCATCAGCTCTCAGTTTATAGTTCAGAGCTGACTTCGGAATACTGAGATCTACTGTACGAGCTTCCCCTTTTAGATGCGCTTTCTCACTGCGTTGTGTTTAACGTTCTAAGTAGTTGGAAGTATAACTACTGTGTGATACTGAGAGCAGCTGTACGAATGCTTTTATGGAAAGTTGCACATCTGTAAAATTTTTGTTCAAGAAAAACAAATTTTATCAAGCTATCATCAGTTTTGTGCGCATTCAGTCTATTACGAACCCGTGCGCACCCAACAGTATTCCTAATTTAATTGGTCTGAAATATTTCAGAGCTGTTTACGGACTCTACACAACAAACATCAAAGCAATCCTTGCTTTGTATTACTGAGAATGCCGTAAGAGTGCTTTTGTGTAAAGTTCCAGAACTCTAAATTATTTCTTTCGTGAAAATAAATTGTACCAAGCTATCATTGATTCTTTATGCATTTAATCCCCGTGCGCACGCAACTGTATTCTTTATTTAATTGGTATGTAGTGTTCGAGGAACCGTTTGTGTGCTCTACACAAAAAACATGAAAGAAATTTTAATTTCACGTATTTATAAAAAATATAATAAATGAAAAAAAAAAACATTTTCCTACAAAGAAATTTCAAGACACTCAGTCTCGGAATCGTTTGCGAACCAGGTTGACCCTTCGATGGATGACAGATTAAGGAATTCTTTCTCACCAGCGGCAGCGACAGAAGTCGCAGAAAACTAGTAGTTCGGCTCAGCGTTCGAACTACTGCAAGCGGGTTTACGGCATGAGCGTTTTTCCCTCTTCCTTCTGGTTTTCATCTTCCGTAACGTGCATATGACACAACTTCCTTCAGAAAGTTCTTTACGATGGAAAACCTCCCTTAACGGAGTAGGCCTCGAGTTATTTTCCTTAATCAAATAATCGAAACCTTTCTTCCCAAATACGAGCGATATCTGTAAGTCATAGATTTGTAACGCGAGCTGTGTTCGTTTCCACCCACTGCGCAGTGGAACTGGAATGCGAGCTGACAACGATGATGATCGTCAAAAGGTTAGGCAAACGCAAAGGCCTTTTTTTATACGATGGTTCTAGATGCTGCCACGTATTTTCCCGCTTGCGTGTGAGTCCGTTAGCTTAATCATTATTCCTATTATTGTACCTAAAACAATTCACAAAAATATTAAATAATTTGAATAATAAACTAAAATTATTACAATTTTAATTGTTGCATTAATTTAATTATTTTTTTCAGTCGAATTATTCTAAATTTCAGATGTAGCAGAAAGTATAGAATAAGCTGTAGTAAACACTACAGGTCATTGTATAATTTCTGTACTATAAAAACTACTTTAAATTATGCTCCAAAAAGGCTTTTAAAAGAATTTTCTAGAGAATTTTTATTGTCCACAGTATAAAATTGTCTTAATTGACTGCCAATCACGCGCCAGCGCGTTGTTGTATTATCAGCAAGGAGCCAATCACGCGCCAGCGCGTGATGTGGGGTGATGTTTCAGTAGCGCGTGAAAATCCTATACTTGTTATTCATTCTCCAGTTCATTTGGCACCGCATACAGAGCATTTCTTCTGGTATTGGCATGGATTGACACTTAGAAACTACGTATAAATAATCCTGGTTTCGAAATTATTGTTTTATTTTTTATTGAAAAAATAATCTTTTGATATGAGTTATAGAGATAATGGTGCAGGGCCTTCGCTCCCCAAAAAAATCAATATAAAAAGGATCATACAGATGATGAAATGGCGAATATGTTGGCTGAACTATCAGATGAGTACCCGAGCGATTTTAGTTATGACAGTGACGAAGAATTCGTTCCTCCGACTGGTACCCATGATATTTCGGATTCTGATGATAATGAAGAACGAATGGTGCATGAGGCTGCATGTCAGCAGGATGATTCAACTATGGCGGAAAACATTATTTGGGAAAACGATTCAACATCAATGAAAAAATTTCCTTTCATAAAATCCGAGTGTTTGCTCCAACCTGTTTCAGGTAACAATCCTATAGATTTCTTTCGTCACTTTTTCACTGATGGTATCTTGGAAGAAATAGTTCCTGAAACTAATGATTATGTTCATAAAGTACTTTTTCGCCATGAAAAAAAGAAACATTCTTGCATCAATGTTTGGAAAGACACCACAAAAGAGGAACTTTTGGTATTTATAGGTTTGATCATACAGATGGGAAAAATACCTGTCAACCGTATAAAAGATTACTGGAAAACAGATTCACTGTTTGTTTCACGTGCATTTTCAGAAAATATGAGCAGTAATCGGTGTTTGTTGTTACTGAGGGCATTGCACTTCGCAAAAATCCCAGATCAGAATGCAGAACTTCCAAAGGATCGAATGTATAAAGTAAGAGAAAAGGTGAATTTGTTCAACACGCGAGTGTCTGAAATATATTACCCAAGGCGTGAGATTAGTTTAGATGAATCCATGGTATTGTGGCGTGGACGGCTTACATTCAGACAGTATATACTAAATAAACGCCATAAATACGGTATCAAGTTGCACATGATCACAACCCCGATGGTGGGGTTCTGAAATTTATGACATATAGAGGTATGTTATATGATTCTGGTTATATTATTCAATGAAAGAACCTGCGCAAAAAGTCGTTATGAATTTACTCTAGGGAATGCTGTATGTAGGACATAGTATATTTATGGACAATTATTATAACAGCTATGAACTGGCAAAATGTCTTGCTGTTAGGAAACCTCATTGCACTGTAACAATCAGAAGGAACAGAAAACAAATTTCCGAAAGCGGTAAACTAAAAAAACTGAAGAAAGGGCAAACTGTATACTTATGGTGCGATGATTGCAAAGTGGCAGGATAAGAGACACGCCACTTACATTTCCAATGAATATAAAAATTATATGGTGGAAATAAAACAAAATAGGTGAAATTAAATCGAAACCTCTACCTGTAATTCAATATAATAACTTTATGGCCGGTATTGATAAGCAAGAACAAATGCTTGCTTATTATCCTTGTGAGAGAAAAGCAATTAGGTGGCCCACGAAAATATTTGTGCATATTTGCAAATAATGATGAACAATTCCCACTTTATCTATAATACGTATTCCAATAAAAATACATCACTGTAGACTACCGTTTATCCGTGATACGAAGTTTACTGAAAAGGCCATCTGTTCTTCGTTCTCCTGTGTGTGATCAGTCTGAATCTGAACATATCTGAGTACAATCTGAGTGCACGGGAAGGAAAAAAAAAGACGGAAAAATTCTAAGAAAGCAGTGCAAAAGTTGCTATTCCCAAGGGAAACGTAAAGATACAATATATGTTTGCAAATTTTGTGAAGGATCTCCCGGTTACTGCTTAGATTGTTCAAAGTTAATGCATAAATAACATTCTAGGTGTATCTTTTTTAATAATGTCTTTGTGATTTTCTTGTTATAAATTCTTTTGTAATATGCATAATTGTCTATAATACATATTTATATAAAAATAATGCGTACTGTCACTTATTTTTCTTATTTTAATTTATTTTTTTGCATTCCACGCGCCAGCCGTAATCTAGCATTTGGGAAAAATTTTGACATATAGTGCCAATCACGAGCTGGCGCGTAATTAAAAAATTCTTTAATAAAAGTCTTAAATAATGCTTAGGTATCATATAATTATCTTTTATTAATATTTTTAAATCATATTTCTAATAATAAATAGGTTGGCATCTGGATACAATTTACTTGTATATGGGTGGCAATAAGTATCAATATAACTCTAATGACTGGCAGTCAATGTGTTAATTTTTAAAATGTAAGTACAGAATGCTGCAGAATGGATCAACTTATTTCTTTAATTAAAATTTTCTCGTATTACTGCCGTTTCTCCAACATACCTATAACTAGATTTTTTTATCATTTAATAATAAATAATTAACAGCGGGTACCAACAAGAGGATATTTTTTCAAGATTTTAAAAGTGTTTACGATGAGGGTTTTAATTATAATTCTTGACGAAAGCTCATTGCTGCTCCATGAAAATGGTCCATGACGAAATGAATGCCTTGTGATATTTTAAAACATAAAGCAATAAAGTGTTTACAAAGTTGCAATTTCGTATGGCATTTAACTGTATCGAACACTACAACAAAACATCAATATCATTACAAATATATATAATGAGAAACGTTTAGCAATAAATAAAAGCGCATAATTTATTTAATTTGTTCTTGCACTTTTGCAATGCATATGTAAATGCAGGCAAAGTTAAATACACTACAGATAATTTTGATTTATTTTCATTAAGGAACTTATATATATTTGTTAAATAACCCAAAATAGTGTTTTTAAGCTGAAAGATTTACATACTAAAGAATTCTAGTATATATATATACTATAATAAATTTAATTTTAAAGCAAAATTTCATAATAGCGTTGTTTATAAATTTGAATATGAAACTGTTTTATGTGAATACGAAAAGAATACTTTAAACTTGCTTCCAATATTTAGATTCGTGAGCACATTTTTATATTTTTAATTCTTGTTTAAATAAAGGAAGCATTTAGAAAGTACCAAAGAACGCTTATAAAATATAAAATTATTAAAATATTTTGCAGTTCACTTTAAAAATTATCTTTTATCAGATTATTATAGTATAAAACGAGATTCTTTACACAAAATGGATCGTTATAACATTCGGGACATGTCTTCCCAGCATACATTAGTTTCAAGATAAAAAGTAATGCGATTTGTCTAGGCAGAAGATTTGGAATAAAACATACTTTCGTATTAGGTTGCTTGAGAGAATCCTTAAATACAGCTTATATATATATATATATGTATTATTCCAGAATTCGAGCTTGAGAGATCGCAAGTTTCTAACCGATGACCTCTGAAGTCATTAACGGAAAGAAATATTTAGAAAATTCTGAGAACCTTTGTTCCCAAGATGGTCATATTTCTATTCATATTCATATAATGTTGAGAGAATATTTTGTTAAATGCGAAAATATTGACCGAAGTGGTATTACTTATGTTTCAAAGCACATCAAATAAGCAGAATAACCTTTAAATCTTTTAAGAAATATAAAAATGTCAAACTGATTTAAAATGTCTCTTTTCTGTTTATTCTGATTAAAAGCATCGTTTCTTGTCTAAGGGCAAAATCTGTATTTCGGACTATTTAATTAGATATTAAATAAGTGAATTATATATATCTAGTAATAATCCTCAAAATTACGAAAGAAAACATTTAACATTTATTATGAAGGAAATTATAATTAATTTCAATTCAGCGATAATTAACAGATAAATCTGAAATGACATTTAATTATACATGAGTATATTTAAACAGGGCAACAGTAAAATAATCATATGTAACAATTCCATGCATAACAATGAAAATATTACAACATTTTAAAAACTTTACGACATTGCATAATTTAAAAAAGTGCTCTATTTGATCTTTTACTCTCGAACACACATTAAGCCTATAATGAAATAATATTAATCATAAATTAATGAACAGTTCTTTGTTCCTGATTTATTTTACGTTTTTAAATATATTTATATTTTACAATTATTAATTAATTTTACTTTAGTTGAAAATTTACTTTTTTGCACACATTATTGATAGTTCTTTGAAACTTAAAACTTTTAATATTTGTTTAATTAAAAATACAGCAACATTTAATCTAAGCAATGTTCTTGCAAATAAGATAAAATTGTTAGCACATTTATTACTATTTTTTACATCTTTAAGCAGAACCGTTTAAGCTGCATGTAAAAAAGCATAAACTAAAAACTTTTAGTCACAGTTAAAGTATATGATAGATTTACGTTATTCAACTAGCTTAAATGCTAGGCATTTATAAAGCGTAACTATATGCTTGCAACTGCAAGCAGTATAAACTCAAAGACATCAATCCCTGTGTTTCTAAGCGTGAAATACGAGAGAATTATTTTCCCCATGCATGACTGTTTTTAATTACATTTTGTTCGCTATAAACGACGAAATGTAATGCTTTGTAATTATCTATAAGTTGATAATGAAATTTAAATATAGGGTGAAAATGATAGTTTGGCTCTATCCTGTTATTAAATTATAAAATGTTTTCCTTTAATATTTAACGCTTTTAAATTTTATTTCCAACCGGAATTTCAGGTGATTTTATAGAATATTCCCATTAGTGAAGTGAAGATAATATTAAATTTCTTACAAAGTTAAATAATCATTCTCTAATGAGTTCAAAACTTCAGTGCTTCTTTCAAGCAATAAGCATTACAACAAGAATTTTCAAGAACATCGCCTTTTCGGTTTACTGAATAAAAAAACAGAAGTAGAAAAATAATTTATCATATAATACAATGGAAAAAATGCATTAAATAATTCTATTTACATAATTCATCCATAATTTTATATGGAGAACAATAAAAGGTTAGGGTATCCATGATAATTTTAAAAAAATAATGAATTATGCATATTTAGGCATCCCAACTTTTATAAAATTATAGACGAAATCTGTAAATGGAATTATTAATACGTTAATCTCACTATATTATATAATAAATTACTTTTCGTCATTTTTGTACTAATGATCAAGTCCATTTTATATAAAAGTTTATTTCATGAAAACCTTATTCTTAATCGTATTTTTATTAATGTTTTTTTTGTCTCAATGAAATAAATTATGAAATAAAAAAAAGTAACTGAGCGTCATTCAAAGAATGAGATTTGAATATTCTGTTTTGGGAAACTGGATGTAATAACAATGTTTTTTTTTTTTTTACTCATTACGCGCTCCGCCTTAAGGTACTGCACGGAAGGGGAGCAATACCCTATTGAGATCTTTTTATGAACACTTGCTCGTACCCACGTTATGCATGGGAGAAACCACGATAGCGCCCATACAGCCGTTCGACGAGACTCGAACTCCAGACCGAGCTGCTGGTGCTTAGAGGCTTTTACTGCTCGGCTACCGCTCGCTGATAGGGTAACACTCATGTTGCAACAAAGATTTTACTCGAAGCTAAAATGAAAAATAGAAAGAACAGCGCTCTTTCGTCATTAAGTGCCCAAGATGGCAAACTCAAAATACTTTTTTTCTTTTATCTGCTTCATTTTTGCTTTACAAAAGGGCGTAATTTGTGTTTCATAATCTGTAAAAATTTCAAAATTTTACATCGGCTACATTTTTACATGTTGAAATTTTAAAATCGTTAACGTTAAATAGTGAAATTCGAGGGATATTCAAAATTTTGCCAAACGTTCTGAAATTAAGGTACAATTTTCCTACCAGTTTCATTGAATAGACGTTTTTCGCTGTATTTGATGGCGAAAACAGTAAAATTTTCATATGCTTAGTTTGTTCGTGAAATGATAGTAATTACGGAAAACCGTTTAATCATTAAATTATAAAAAGAATCTGGATATAATTTTAAAGAAGTCGCTTACCACGCTATACATTGTCATAGATAAACAGTGTGCGTACAAAATACTTATCAGGAAGTAAGTTAAAAAGTGATGAAAAAGACGTTTCCCACATTGGAACACGATGAGTACACTAACTAAAAGATTATAATAATAATTAAATAAAGTAAAAGAATAAGTTTTTGTCCGTCCATTTTTATCCTTCTAGGAATCTGGCTTTCGAAAATTTTTAAAAGAATATAAATTTTTAAAATGGGTCCGTAGTGCACATTTCAGATTTAGTCAATGCTATCTTGAAAAAAAAGTTGTTATCTTGTAAAATAAATGTATATCTTTGGACAATGAATCGATCTACAAATATTTCGTACACTGAAAAGTCAAATTATTATCTCATAACAAACACTTCAATTATTCATCTACCTATAAATTTCTTACTTATAAATTTTGAAGGCATTTTATAAGTGCCTTCAAAATTTTATCATTTAAAACATCTTACTAAAATTATTGTTATAATTATTAGAAATTTTTAATGAAATATATATGTCTCCATATTTTGTATCAACATAGCACCCCTATATTTTTATATACTACCTTCTTTCCGTAGTATTTGCATATATAAAATTAAATAACCTACAACTATAAGTTACAATATTAATTTACAGTCACATACTTATCTCATTTGTAGACATTCGTTTAAAAATTAACATTAAGCATCTTGAAATATAAATGCTCTGTTATACGTTAAACCAGAAATAACTTTACGAAATAAAAATTTTAATGTAAATCTTTACTATTTGGTATTTGGACATCTGAAAGGTATGTCAAGCACAAAGTTTCACTTCGGAAACATGGAGAATGGCATATTCAGTGATCTCATAATAGACAGTATTCTTTTATTGACGAAAAGCAGAGTACTTCTTATTATTAATGGCACAATTCTTGCTAGAGATAGAACAGGTTCTCCGTGCATATAATTTATACGCTTACAAATTCTGAATACAAAACAAATGGTACCATTTTATTAGTTAATTGTATAATCTCTTATTAAATATTCTTAAATCTTAGCATTAAAAATACTCTTCACCTTTTTCTCGTTGTTTGATGAACTGTTTTAGATCACAGCATATTGAAGAATTTCTAATTGAAATATCTACATAGTTATTTTTTCTTTTTTCTCCTGTTAGGTTTGTTTATATATCAGCTTGAAATATCAGTGCTAATTACTTTAAAAAATAAGTAACATTATTACAGTTTAAAGGCATTGTTGACAAATAATAATTGAAACGTTTCTAGACCGTAGTCTCTGGGGTGCTTGTGCATCTTTGCCTGAACAAGCGGTCAGCCTGTCGCAGGACTCCCGGTATTTAGTCCCAAAGCGAATTTGTTCGACCCCCTTCAAGGGATAAAAGACAGAGTCAACCTTGCCCAGCCCGAGGTTCGAACCCCGGACTTGTGGTGCTGCCGCTTCGGGCTTTAATACGTAACTAGTCCTCTGTGTATTTTTTAAACAAATTAAAAATTGCTTTCCAGCACATAGTTTTACACTAAACAAGAAAGAACATGTAAAGAAATTTCATTCTGGGCAGCTAGTGTGACAATTATATGGCCATATTCAGTAGTATTTAGTTTTATGAACTTTCATTATCGTTTACGTATTTAGCAACTTTTATTAATTGCAGTAATACTTCAAGTATTTATAAAAATCATTGATTGTAAGTGCATTTAATAACTGGATTAATGAAACACAATCAAACCCCTGAATAACACGAGTAATAGCAAAAGAGGTCCTAGTTTAACTCAAAATCAATCCTAAGGCATGACATTTTAATCCTACGACATAGCATAAAGCAATTTGACTTTCAAATTCCGTAGTGAACCCTAGGACAGCTGAAAAAGCACACAGGAATGAGGAAACATTAATATATATTATTAATAGTGTGCATATACTTTCTAGAAGTAAAATCGCTAAACTAAACTCACATGGTTACTTTCGTCAAGTCGTCAAAACGAAAAGAATGCATTAAAAATGGTTCATGATTAGTAAAGATATTAAATTAAAAAGTACATTAAAAACAATACTAAAAAGTTTAACTAGGCCACTGTTGTGTCGCGAATTCTGTGCTTTTAATTTAAGTGTTTTTAATGATTTAAGTAATCAATTATTTAAGTATTTTATTTGTATTTGTATTTGGTTTTTTTAAGTTCGAAATTGTGAAGAGCGTAATGAATATATATATTTGGAAAGTGTGTACTTAAAATCATTAAGCAATTATTTTTTCCTTCAACGGTCAATTTTAACGCAGAGAGGGGAGCGTCTTCTAACGGAAGTAACATCTGTGGGAAATGCCTTTTAAGATGACAGTTGCAACATTGAGTAATATATCGTGGTTCTCTTGTCTTTGTTACCAAGCTGAAAGTGAAGACTGTTGTCGGGCGTCCCGCTGTGATGTCGCCTGGTTTATGGCCTCGGTGGAAGTTGTAAATTGAATCTTTGAAAGGGCAGTTTTTGTTGTTTCTTATATTTTTCGCTTGTTAGCAG
>KK120345.1:275634-307207 GCA_000611955.2 Stegodyphus mimosarum
AAAAAAAACCGGCAATCAATATTCTAAAACATTAAAGTTGAAGGAGAAACCGCTGCAGATGAATTCCGCCTTGAACTAGATCTTAGGTAATCAAATTCAAAAAGCCCACGAAAAATGACCTCTTGTAGAACTTCAAAGATGAAAACTCGGTAATCAAAATTCTAAAACATTAAAGTTGAAGGAGAACCTCCGGGTACCGAACGATGATACTTTTCCTTGTCACGAACAGAGAGCTTCATTTAGGTACGAGCCCTTACACTTCCGTTTTACGGGAAAACCCGCTTCAAACTCGGAAGAGTTCGCTCTGAGTTCTACTTCTCGCAAATTAGAAGAAAATTCTCTATTAATCACATCATGCCGCATCGCAAACGTGAGCCACCCGTCGGGGTACAAGTGCAGCATCGCAAATCTCCTCAGCTAAAAGCCGAGTTCGTCCGCAGAACGCTAGCGCCAGCCACCCAAGCCCGGGTAGGCCTGGCCGCAGGCCAAAGGCCCTCTCTGCTAAATATTCAACTCCAAAAACTCGAAGACTCTGGTAAAAACTGACTTCAAAACTCGCGCAACAACCGAGGAAAACTCGGTTTCTCCTCCCACCTACAATTATAGGTCCAAAGTTACACATAAAATTAAATTCTTGCCAATCCGAGACTTTTCAATATAATTTAATAGGACAAGTTCAAACCCCCAAACGAATCAGAATTAAGTCATTGTCTACAGTAGCACCTGCGAAAAACTGGAAACTAAACATTCGACCCCCCCTGCTAACAAGCGAAAAATATAAGAAACAACAAAAACTGCCCTTTCAAAGATTCAATTTACAACTTCCACCGAGGCCATAAACCAGGCGACATCACAGCGGGACGCCCGACAACAGTCTTCACTTTCAGCTTGGTAACAAAGACAAGAGAACAACGATATACTACTCAATGTTGCAACTGTCATCTTAAAAGGCATTTCCCACAGATGTTACTTCCGTTAGAAGACGCTCCCCTCTCTGCGTTAAAATTGACCGTTGAAGGAAAAAATAATTGCTTAATGATTTTAAGTACACACTTTCCAAATATATATATTCATTACGCTCTTCACAATTTCGAACTTAAAAAAACCAAATACAAATACAAATAAAATACTTAAATAATTGATTACTTAAATCATTAAAAACACTTAAATTAAAAGCACAGAATTCGCGACACAACATTCCCCCCACGAACCGGGAAAAAATTTTTGTGCAACAAAAATTTTTGCAGAAAAACAGCATTTCCAAAAACATTTGCAAGTTAAGTGCCAAACAAATATTTAACTTAACTAGTTGTCACGGAGATCAGTGATAAAAAAAATTTAAGTTTACACACAAGCAATCAGTTAAGCAAATTAAAGCAAAAATCTAGTTACAACTCAAATGAACCGAACTCAAAACAAACAGCAGGAGTGAAGTGTCATAAATACCCTTATTTATTAACTTGGTAAACAAAATGCTCACAAACCAGAACCAAATTAAACCACTATTGAAAAAAAAAAAATTACATGCTTTTATTTCTAATTAACCAACTCCAGCATGAACCAGAAACGCTTATAAGAAATTAAGCTCTAAACTGAAATAGAAGTACCAACACGTAGCGAAAAACTCCAGAAACGGAACTCAGTAGCTTAATCACAAGTAATCCAAAACTAAAGCGTCCCCTAGCCAGGAAAAAAAAAAAAAAAAAAAATTAATTGCAACTTGATTCCAACCCAAGAAAGAAAATTCGGACCAGCCGAAAAACTTCCTAAAGAAGAACTAAGAACCGAAACCAAGAGAACTCTCAAACGTGTGCATACCACTCTACAAAGAAAACCAATTAAAGAAATCGAAAAAAAAAACTTTATATATTTCTTCCAAGAAAAAAAAAAAAAAATTCTAGATACTTCAAATGTACTCAAAACTCATAAATAACCCATTTACAGAAAAAAAAAATCTAAACAAATTGTCACAGGAACACGCCAAGAATGAACCGAAGCAAGTTAAAGAACACATATAGAAAATCTCAAAATAACAAAAGTGTTCAAAAACTACCCACAAAAAAAATTTAGTCAGTATGAAACAAAAATCGCAAAAGAGCTGTTTAGGGAATGTGCACTGCTTTGAGAAAATGCAGTCTTGAGCAACATCTATACAAAAACGCCCAAAGCAAAAATGAAACATACAAAACCCAATTTAGAAAACGAAACAGCAGTCTGTTCAGAAACAAAAGTGCATGCACTGCAATTGTGAGATGCAGTCTTTAGCATAAACACAAACTATTAACACGTCCTACTTGCGTGAAAAAGGCGATTAGATTTTTTTTCTTGTAGAATATTTATATGTTTCGGATTACATACAGCTGTATCCTTAATCATACATATCAAATTTTGACAAAATTTCATAAGAAGTTCATGTGCAAAACTAAAAGGTTGTGTCACATTTACCACTAAATTACATTTCATGTTTTATTTCAAAACGTGTTTTGAAAAATATTGCAAAATCTGAACTTAAGTATTAGCGAAACGATCTTCGATCAATTTGGCAATTATTTTATAGAAAAAAAGAATGATGACTTATGGCTTCAAAAAAAGTTTATTACCTGTACATACATATTATTAGTCCAAAGGGGCTTTGTCCCTGAAGGACTATTGTTTTCGTTTTTCGATTTTGCGTCGGAAACATTAAAAGTCTGTATCACTTTTCAAACTGTTGCCACAAAATATTGCAGCCCTGTATTTTATTTAAAGAAATTAAATAATGAAGAATGTGCATAAATGTATGTATGTTTCTCGCATTGTGATAAAACGACGGTACCTAAAGCCATCGAATTTTGAATGCCGTCATCCTGCTGCGAATATAGGCATCTGGAAGCTCAAATTTGAAATTTGGAATTTGTTTTACTAACGATTTCATATTTTGCAAAACTTTAACGAATTTTTTGATTAACAAACTGAAGGATTTCAAAGCGGGCAAGGACAACATTGTACAGAAAAAAACATTTTTATCTGCAGCGCGTGAAACTGTGTGGAGGAAATTCTAAAGATATGCAAAGTTTAAAATTATTTTGCGATATTGTTCTTTAACTGATTTTTATGGTTTAAATGCGAAGAACATGATATTCAATAAATAAAAGTAACATACAAAATGTCTAAACAACGCTCCTTTGGACGTAATTTAAAATCTGAAACCTTTCAGATTTTATTTTTATCTTATATTTATTTTTTTTATATTTTATTCTTATGCACATCATAATTTTCTCAAGAATTAATAAATAAACCCGCTTACAAGTGATTTTTACTTCCTTGCATGAAGTAAACAGGAAGTAATGTAATCTCGAAAAATTTCGGCTATCATATTTCAACGAAAATATTCACTTTGACCGCTATCGAATGCAGTTTAACGATGTTTTTGAGTGACATCTGTACATAAGGACAGAATACAGAATAAAATAAATGACTGTTTTCCTCCAAAAAGAATTATAAAACTGATTTAAAATGGATTTTGAAAAGAAATCTTCGTGGCGTTTGTGCGTACGTACGTAAGTATATATCTCGCTTAACTCAAACACGGGTAATCTCAGAACGTTGAAATTTTGTATATACGACTGCTATAACATGTAGATGTGGATCTCCTATTGTTGTGGCAATCGGCCTCACCAAAAGTATATAAATATATGATATATCCACTCCACTAGTCGGCTCATTGACCTGAGTTTCTGTATTCTTATAAATCTATAAATAGTTCTTTTTTTGCTATAAAAATGATTGAATTATGTTGTTCTTATATTCCGGTTAAGGTATTTATGCTTTTAGTAAATCTGCATGCAATATTTGTGGAATTATCAACAATTTAAGAGTTCTTTAAGTGTGACTAATCCTAATTATTATCACTATATCAGACATATATTTTTACATTTAAAACTTAGCAGAATAGTGGATTTGTTGCAATCTAGAGAAACTAAGCTTCGCAACAACAAACATAACGCCTTCTTTTATTATTGCGAATTAAATCATGCTAAATCATTCTGGAATTTATTGGAGGAAATAAGTGTTTAAGATTTACTTCGTAATTTTTAATATAGATATTTTGAGTTTTTATTTATTTTTGCCTTGTCGCGAAGTGAGAACTGAATTTATTAAATAAGAAATACTGAATCGTCTGTGAAAAGCTGTTACTTTTTTGTTTGTTTGTTTAATTTCTTTTATACATCGTTTAAGATTTATTATAAAATTTGAATAGAACGTGCGTCAAAGATTAGATAATTCCTCAGATGATATAACTTTTTTTTGCATTCTTAGGTATAGAATGAATGAGATGTAATGCTGTTAAGTGAACCTAGCACCAGAGTGTCGCTATGGTAAACAAATATAGTGAATTTTAAAGAGTGCATTTATTCTTTTGTGGTTTATGCGCTATCGCTGAAGCAGATTTAATTCAATCCAATAAGTGTAAATGAAATGCAAGAAAAATGCGTATAATTTAATATTCCGTACAAGGAAGTCATGTCGTGTACACATCAGC
Organism: Stegodyphus mimosarum; assembly: GCA_000611955.2. Taxonomy (NCBI): domain Eukaryota; kingdom Metazoa; phylum Arthropoda; class Arachnida; order Araneae; family Eresidae; genus Stegodyphus; species Stegodyphus mimosarum. Next base: position 280,157 of record KK120345.1, read on the forward strand.
CTTTTTTTTTCTCTTATAGAAATTTCGTGGTGATCGCTTTAAGTATAGAACTTAAATATGAGTAATATACGCTTTAAGAATAAATGTTAAGGATCTACGCAACTATTCGTTTTAGAGATTTTCAGAAAATTATTCCTTTCTGTCAAAAATTATACAGTGAATTTCTTTCATCAATTATCACAAATGGTTACGTTAAAATTGAGTTTGAGACAAAATATATCACATTCTTGCTATAAAAAACATTCGAGTATAACAACAACAAGAAGAAAAAGCGCATACGAATGTGGAAACGTTACTTGCTGAAATCGCTGAACATGATTGACAGAATTTGGCGCATTCTGAAAACTTTTGACTATCATTACGGTTGTTGCCTCTGATATTTAAGTATCGAAAAATCGATATAAACGAAAATTTGTGGCGAAAGCAATTTGCTGCTTTCTTGCAGCTACTTAGCCGACGAGTATATAATTCATCTCATTTATTATACACATGTATACATATTTTATTTATTATTATTCCAAATGCTTCCCCTCTCCATGGGCACTGCAGATCAGTCATGTCGTCCTGATTCGTTGCACCAGCAACCTTTTCTGGTTGTTTATTTTTCAGTCTTATTATCAATAAACAGATTTAACATTAGTGCATTACTTTTGTTGGGTGCTCCAACTTACAATGTTTTGGGTATGTTAGTACAAAATTAGCAAAAATGTTTAGTTAGTTTAGAGATATTTACATATATACATGAATAGAGGCATGTTGCCTTTACATTTCGTCAGGTGCCTAGACCTGGATATCTGCTACGATTGTGTTTCTCTTTGAACAGATGTATTCCATGATGGTTCTGACGTCCTCGCTGACGTGGCAATCCTGAAGAATGTCTTTGAGGCTATGTAATCCCTGAAGCTGAGGAAGGGAGGCTCTGATGGGAGAAGTGAGCGGACAGTCGTGAATGTAATGTGAAACGTCTGCTGATGAAGCTGAGACACCACAGGCGCAATTTTGACGTTTTGATGACAAAACGTGCTGAGGTAAGCGGGAAATCTTCCGTGGTTTGTAAAAGCTTGTTGTTGATAAAAGTCTGTTTTGAGCGTCTTCGTGGAGACCGTGGAAAAGATGGAGTAGCTGTGTCAACCGGTGTCTGAGTCGTCTCAGCGAACTTGCCAGACGGACATGAAGGCGCAGAAGATCCTGTGTTTGGCAGCGGCTATGTAGAGCTGTACCTCTGAGTCGATAGAAAGGTGACTTGAGAATTCTTTAGCTAAAGAGTCAGTCCTTTCGTTACCTTGGGTATCTTGATGACTACGTACCCAACACAGAGACACTTGTCTGTAAGAAGACAGGGTAATAAGCACTTCTTTTAACCTTTTAGGAGGAGATGTGGAAGACTTGTGTGCCGTTCTTATTCAGGGTCTGCAGGACGCTCATGTTGTCCGTGTGGAAGCTAAAGGATGGAAAATTGGTGTTGCCTGCCCATGTATATATATGTAAGAAAAATATGTAATTATAAATTCTAAATAGAATTTACAATAGTCCTTAACGTTCTCTATTAGTTTGGTTATTTTTCCTATGCATCCTAAAATTAACGATTGCTTATAATAAATTGCTCTGAACTGTGTCATTTCAAAATTAATCCAACCCATATAATTCTTGCCTAATGTTGAAGATTTAAACGTTCACAGTAAAATCTTTAATCGATATCGATATGAGTTTGAAAACTGAAATGTTTCATAGGATTAAATGTAAACCACACAAAATCATTCGGAATAAACTTTTCTCTTTCGATGCGCAGCATCCGCTTTGTGTTTCTTTGTCTATCTAGACTGCTGTCCCTGCGTCTTTTACCGTAACGTCTTAAAAAATTCAAACTTCATTCAAGCCTGGGCGCGCTGATTGAAAATTTATTAGTGACGCATAAAAAATATTTGTCAATGAAAATAAAGCAATACGTTAATTGGACATTACTACAAGTAGTTAGTTATGCATTTCCATATAAGCAATAATTCATTCGAAAATTTAATTAAAGTTTTACACTGAATCACATTCTGTATTCCCTCTTTTTTTAAGGTCAGAATTTACTTAAATTTCAATTTAATTAAGTATTTTTTTCAAAATTTCAATTATAAATTAAAATTTTAATGAAGCTTTTAAAAAGTTTTCCTTTAGGTTTCAGAATTCTATCTTTTGTTCCAACTGTTTGCCTTTTGAGGGATTTAAGACATTAGATCCGCCAATGAAGCCAAACTGGCAAACATAAACGTCACTACAGTAACAATCTTTTTCATAATTTAAATTGTGTTTTATTTGAAAGTGCTCGAAGTTTTTAATTATTTCTTGTGAGTTTTATTTCAATTCAGTTTACATCAAGTCTTTTCGCTGAATTTTTATAATTTCACTTACGTTTTCAGTTCTTTTGATTATGTTATCTTTGTTTAAAGGTAAAATTTTGATTTAAATTTTTCCCTAAAGTATTTTGTTATTTCGCTTAAGTGTTCAATTCTTTGAATAGAGTTCTCTTTATTTAAAAGTAAAATTTTTTATTATAATTTACTTTGTTTTTTCCTTGCTTTAGGGAGGACCTAGAATTTCCGGGTGAACTATTATAATTAAAATACGTTGAAATGGTTCATCGGCTAATTCTGTGTACAGAAAAGCAAGGAATGTTTTTGGAAGAGAGATTTCAATTGGTTTTAGTGGTTCTCCTCCTAACTCAGTGGCATTGAGGTTGATTGAATTCCTCTTCTATTTTGTTCTTTTTTTTTAATTTCATTGATTTTTTAATTGGGTATTGCTTGTTTAAAGTGCTTCGGTTTTAACATTTTCTAAAATTTTTGTTTTCATTTATAGGATTATTTGGAATTTATTATGAATTTCAAATTTTGGTCTTTGTGAAAAATTGGTTTAAAATTACTTACATTTCAAAAAATTGGTTCAAAATTACGTCTTTACTGTTAATTTTTCAGGAGCTTAATGTGCAAAAATACTAGGTATGTTATATTGTGTTATTACAAAATTATTTTGTAATTATGAAAAAAATGTGTTTGTACAATAGCCTGTTAATGGCATAATACACAACAAATTTACAGAATTAATAATTATTTAAGTATTGCTTTGTTCTTCACAGAGAATATATGTATTTAAATTCGATTTTCATCTTTCACATAAAAGAGAACAAATCGTTTTTCGCATTTCTTTCCTTTCTTTATGTTTGCCCTTTGTACAATCATAAAAGGATTTTCGACTATATTTCAGTACATATATCCTCTCTCCGTTCTTTATATTTATTTAGATTAAGCATATTTTAAAGAAACAACAGCTGAAGTTTTTAATTTTGTTAAAAAAGCACTTGAGCGCCATATATTTCACGACAATAAATCTTCTGCTGTTTGCTATTATTTCCAGGTACATTTTATGACAAAATGATGCCATAAATATAGTTGATATGATATTAAATATAGTTATTGGAACTAATTTATTGAAATACCTATAATTGAACACATTTTTATTTCCACATGAATAAATAGCTTAAAAATCAATGTATATAATAATCTCAAATATGAGTTTTTCATTCCTCTATTATTCTTGGAGGAAAAATATATTTTATTCTCAGCTGGCAGATCAGATTAAGATAAAATGCTCAATTCATTAAAAAAGAGAGAATAATGATGCTCTGTGGAGTACCACAATGATAGCTCTGTGCCACAGATGCAATCATTCAGGCAAATGACACTGTCAGAGTTTTTCTCGTTTCTCTGGAGAGCCATCAACTTATATCATGATCGAATCACAGGAATTTTGATTCTGCAATACCATACGCTATTTCTCAAAACACTGACTAAACCGAAATTGAAGTTCGAGGTATTATTTCTGAAATTGAATGATAAATTACATTTTAAAAAGAGCAGGGAATATGAAATTTTATTTTATCTTCGGAAACAATTCAATTCCATCCCTATGTAAATGTATCTTTTTTGTTAGACGAGTTAAAGTAAGGAAATAGGATAGTTAAAATATCTCAGATGGAAAAGATTTTCTTCAAGAGGTAAATGATCTTAGTATTATTTTGTAAACTTCTGAAGCTTAAAAACCGAGTAAAACGAATAGAGCATAACAAATTATTGAAACATTTTTCAATATAATAAACATAAAAAAGAGTAAATGATAGAAAAATCTCATTCTAGTTTTTGGAGGTGCCATATGTTTTGCAATCTATTAACGCATCCAAATGTGTTGGAAATATGTTGCAAAACCAGTGCGTGATTAGGAACTTCATTTATGGATGACGGAATGCAATTAATGAAACTGAAAATAATAAAATGCCATAAAACACTAATTTTTCTTTTTTATATGTAGATAATAACTGGAAAGAGAAAGATGATCAGAAAAGACTCTTTTTCCCAAAAGTTAAATAGAAATCTAGCAATACAAACTACAGAATTTTCAAAATTATGTAATAAAGCTGCAAACAAGAATCAAATCAGGTTATAGACAACTTATATATATAAAGTTCATATCAAATTCTTCTGAAGTATTATCAAGTCTTTGGTTACGGTTTTCTGAACCTATCTCATGTTGTTAAAACAATGGATGTTTAGGTGTAACTACCGTTTAAAGAATCAAAACGCAGTTTGAACGCGCAAAACTTGGGGAAGAAGAACAATAGTTGATATTTGTGAGCCTTTTCTTTGCTAGGAACTAATTAATGAGAATTAAATAATGTAACGTAACTATACACAGCATAAACCATTTATTTTATCGAGTTTTCTAAGAACTAAGTAGCGGCATTTTCTTTAAACGTCTGTACGTTAAGACGTTATAAATTATGGAAGTCACATTCTAACCCTCATGAATAAATTTCTTGTGAATTATCGTTTTACATTTTAAGTTAATCGCATTTCCGAGATTTTTGACGCTATAGATTTTATGGCCGTGTTCAGATTTCTCCAACCCAACTAGATGACTGCCGTTTTGTCTCCGAATCATAAAAAGAAATCATCTTTAATTAGAATTTGCTTAAAACATCAAAATTATGTTTGGATCAATTCGTCACATGCAGAGTTTCATCTATTGCCGTTTAGTCAAAATCAGGAATCATTACCTCTCTACGGAAAATTTTATTGCTCCTCCAGCTTTTCCTCAGCTTTCAAATACATGACAACAGATTTTTCCTGCATAAAATTGACAGTTAAATGTAAATTTAATTCTGACTGCCTCAAGCGGAAAGGAAGGTTTAGGAAAAGCAGGTTCAGATGGTATAATCATTAAATACTATCAATTACCTCTTGTCAGGTTTTCTGGAATTTATTACAGAACTATTCACAACACTTCGTAGACGTACTATGCATATATGTAAGAATAAAAGTTGTTATCCCTTATCTCAAACTCCTTCTTTTGAAAGGAAATGGGGGCTTTTGTAATTAAAATTAGATTCCTATTTTCTATGGAGGACATTATTAGAGCAAACAAAAAATACGTTTTTTAGAAATAGATAGAAAACAATTTAGTACACTCAGAAATTCTTCGAAAATATGCCTTTCTTGCCTTATAATAAATCTACAACAGCGATATTCATATTTGTGCCATTTACAGTTTCGTGCTAAATCACTTCTTGTCTTGGAATGTAAGACATAAATATATTTCCATGTGTTAATTCCATAAATCCGTATGAAACATGGAACTTTATTAATGCGGGAATCTGTATGAGCTATTTATGACCGACTTTTGTTCAAAGTTATTAAATCCGGAAATACATGAAAGTCCCTGCCATTACGTTACAAGGGTAAATTTGGGCATGATACGTTTCGGAAGCATTTTTGTAATGGAAACAAAACTTAGATCCAAAATTAAAAGATAAGATTTCCAAACATAATAGTACAAAAAGCCGAATGATTTTCGACAAGAATTATTACAGAAAATTTCCTTTAACACGAACTTCTTTAAGGTGAACGCTCGGTTAACACAAACAAAATTTTGTATGTGATCTTAAAGGAAGTTTTGTCGGTTAAACCGTGAATTTCTGTTAGCAATAATTATGAACTGTTTTTAGCCCGTTGTGTCTGCAATATTTCTTTTTTAATTTAAAAAGAACTTTCGAAGTTTTTCATATTTTTTCTGTGATTTGCTGCTTTTAGAAATATTTCGTCTCGTTTCATTGAAAACCTCAGACTACCGCCTAGACGGTGTGGTTAGGAAAGCCTACTGAGGTCGAAGGACCCGGATTCGAAACTGGGAGAGAGCATGGTCGTAACTATCCATCCCTTCACAGGAGGCAACGGTGGCCTCCTGGTAAGAGCCTACACAATAAAATGGCCACCAATTCTGCCTTGGAATTAGCGAATGCAGATTAGGCAACTGCCCACCATTGGATAAAAAAATGAAATTCTCTATTCAGATGTGTTTTTCTTATTCTTCAAAAATTAGCTAGTACGTCAAATTTTAAATCTTGCATAATTCTTAATTAATCAGGTAAAACTGACTACCTCTCTTATTTTGCAAATGGTCACCAGGGCGACTTACTATCTTCCCTTCTTTCTAATCTCAGTAGACCACAGCATGCCAGTGAATAATTTCAGTTAAAATTTAAATGAAATCTAAATGAATTGCATTTCCAATAAAATATTTACTTACAATTACTTGACTTCATTTTAGTTATATGTGAATTTTCAGCGCGCACCAACATGTCTTTATTTTCTGAAAGGTCTAGCAGCAGTTTTTAACAGAACTGTAGGTGGCACTCTGGTAACTTTCAGAATGCAACAATTAAGGCTAAACTGTCATCAAGAAAAAAGTCGTTCATTGCCACGAGGAGGAAGACAGGCATAAATCTGTAAACAAACCAAAAATCTTAGAGGAAGCAGACTGGATTGCTTTGAAGAAAAGTACAAATGCCGATAACTGTGGAATTGCCAAAATTACCTTACATTAATAGATAAAGATCGCGAAAAAATTATTAGTGCTACTGCATCGGGTTCCAGGAACAAATTTAAGTCACTTCTCAAGGCTAGGTACGAAGCTATCAAAACCTTTCTTTTAGAATGGTTCAGTCATATGTGCGATTCCAGTGTACCATTAGAGGGACCTATAAATCAGTCAGAAAAAGCAATCAAGATTGCAAAAAGCTCAGGTATTTAAGATTTCAGTTGCTCCGCTGGTTAGCTGTACAGCTCTCAAAAGATATACTCAGTTTCATCACTAGTGATTTCCTTTGAAGTAAATAAAGTTGCAGAAGAGGGAGAAAACAACTGACTGCCTTGTGTTGACCAAGTGAGATAAGTATGTGCTTCTTGTGACGTCTAAATGATGAGCAAAACTGGAATATTTTACAATCTATTCTCAAGTCGTACCTTAACAATTGGCAACTTAACAAATGATAAAAGTAACAATTATCGTGATGTAGCCCGCAATAAACAACGTCTAACTGTTGCCCTTCTGTGTAATGCAGCCGACAGTGGTAAATATTATCATTGGGTGATCGGTTAGTAGAAGAAACCACTTTGTTTAAAAAAAACAAGTAGTATGTTACTTGCGTCAACTCACAATATAAGAAAACTTGGATCGACAACTCAACATTTTTCAAGAGGCAATAGACGAATGGATGCTCGGAATAGGCATGTTCTTGTGACTTTGGGCAGCTGTACAGCTCATAACATGCATGATCTCAAGTTAGCCAGTGTAAATGTCTACTTCACCACCACCCTCAAATACAACGAGTCAGCTTCAGCCTTTGGATCAAAGTATTAGAATAGCTATGAACAGGTCTTATCGTAAGCGACTTGTAAATTCACACTGCTGGTATAATCGATCCCGTCTGCCATAGGGCAATACAGAGGAATTTTTAATCAAAAATGATCTGCGAGTGCATTTTTTCAAGATAAATACATAAGTTAATGTCGTGTTTCCTATGAACACATACATGATACAATCCCGCTCAAAAAATAAGCACGGAGGAAAAACACGGGATAATACAAAACCTATTTGATGGATATACGAGAAATTCATCTAAGAGGTTTGTGTGCCATTACTTGACTTCATAGAAAACAAAAAAACAAAGAACTACAAAGACACCTGTATTACGACCACCACATCAAGAAAGATCAAGTAGGTCGGATTAATATGCAATGGAAACATCATTAATAACTGGTATTATAAACTTTAGCTGAAATGTCTGCTTGACAAAGGCATGATAAATTGGCAATAGTGTCATTGATCGCTTGTTGTGTCAGTAGCCCTTATTCCTCTGGTAACGCACGTCGGAGCGAGCAGAGGTTACGTGGAGGCAAACTGCTCCTTGTTATCCATCCTACCACCATTCCCACAGATGCCGCATGGGATTCAGGTCCCATAATATAAATGGCCCCAGCAGATGTGGAAAAGTTTCATTCTCCAGGAAATCTGTCTCGTTCGAGCTCTATGCGGAGGGTAGTTATCGTTCATTAATATCGCTTCGGTACTGATTTCAGCGACAAAACGACGCATAAAATATATAGAATTTCTAGCCTCCTCCTCTCTACAAGTAAGCGTCCTCCTCTGTATGTTTTCTTTCAACGATGTTTAGAGCTCGATAGCGTGTCCCTGGCTTTCGTTATATCATTGCCGCTCGAGGCTCATTTTATATGTTAAGTCGAAACTCAACCGTTAGGACTACGTGACTCCACTGCACTGGTGTCAAACTGCCATGTTCACAGGCCCAATTCAGTCATGTTCTGATATGCCATGGGGAAGAAAGCATACAGTCCATTTTCATGTAATCGACGCGCCGCCGATCTGTTTTGGCTGTTTCAGCAGCAGAGAAATGCAGCCAGGCAGGAACAGAGAAATGAAAAGTTCTGAATCAGCAGAGATATGTCTTGCTCTTATTAATGTTCGGCATCTTGTGCATAGCCAGAGAAAGTGATTGTCTGCCGGTGACGATTATAACCTCCGGCATCCAGACCGAATAGGTCAGGCCTGTCCCTTTATAAGGTTTTGTAATGTAACTGCGGAATAGAGTTTTATGCTAATTTTGGTTGCATTCTGTGGCGCAAATTCTACTTTATATGCAAATTGTATGTTTATTTCACCTTTCTACATATGTACTTTTTCTGTTAGCCTATGCTGAGTATGTTTTCAACACACTTGTACTAAATTTTAGTACATTCGTATCTATATACTACACATGGCTAATGTGTAGAAAATATTATTTCAAAAGTAAAATTTCAGTCTCTAGTTCACATGAATTTGTTTAACACGAACTTTTAATTTGTCGGTTTATAAGGTATATCTCCCACATTCTTAGCGTGCCTTCGTGGTGTAATGGTCAGCACACTGAGCCGGTATTTCAGAGGTCCGTGGTTCGATTCCCGGCGAAGGAATTGCATATTTTTCATGTCTCCTGCTACTAAATAACCTAATGTCTCTACAGGTTCCTTGAGATTCTTGTTTACGAGGGTTTACTATATTTGAACGTTTTTCTAGCGTTTGATTTGTTAACGAACATTCTATATAATAAAGAAAACTAAATTGTGTATGTAATACAGATTGAAAATAAATTCATAATTTTCTTAATTTAAACCAGGTGAGTTCGAGAGGTTTTAATATTTGAAATAAAATCAGTATCAATAAAATTAAGAATCATTTTTAAACATTAGGAATATTTTTAAGGAAAATATTTGACATGATATTAAGTGCATAATCTTTCCAGTATCATGTTCTATACACCAGTCAAATTTGTTTGAATACACGCTCTTTAAAAGGAGATTTTTATTTCCGAAAAGCTCTAAACTGTTGAATAATTCATTGGTGCATGTTGGCTTTAAATTCCACCCTTAATTGAAAGTACTCTGCTTCACATTCCTACCCACCTTAACCGCCACATAGATCTCAACAAGCTGCCCTCGAGCGTAGGAAAGATGGGAATAATAAATGGCTTCTCTAATCCTTCATCATAGCATTTAAGGCAGATCTCTAAGTCCCTCCGAGGTATTCCTGAATTTAATAATTAAAATATATTTTTGGACTCTAAAGAGACCAATGGGAAACTACTGTAAATAAATATCAAATTTTTGGTTGACCATTGCATTATTAACAGAGACATTACTAAAACAATAACATAAAAATGTTATATATAGATATATTTATATATAATTTTATAAGGATATATACTCTGTTCCTTTTTAGAAAAGCAGAATCAGTTTTAGGAAGAATACATACTTAACATCCTAATACACTTAACGATTGTTGCCAGGCATTGACTGAAATTGAAGCGAAGAATTTCGGAAACTTTGGTAGTGCATAGCATTCTTAGGAAAAATCTCACGATGGACTCCAAAACTGAAGGGCGAATTTTATTATATTTAAAAAAATATATGAAGAATTTAAAAACATTCAAACTAGATTACCCTTTTCCTTTATATACTGTAAAATTTCGTATTCTTAGTATCATTCTTAATTTATCATTTAGTCGTAATTTTATGTTTTTACGTATATTATTATGAACGTAAAATAGTTAAATTTGGAAATGACAACGCATAATTAAATTTAAAATCTTTCGCATGTACACTGCACCAAAAAAATGGGACAATTCTATATCTTCCATTTTACTGGGCCGATTAACGAAATTCAAGTTGCGTTTGTCTCGAAAGCGCGACTTATGGTATGTATTAGATTTCTATATAGCATTGTTCTATTATAAGTATTTTGACATAAAATCGGACTTTTTCTGAAATGACGTGCCATTTTTTTCCATATTTCCATTCTACGACTCAAATTATGCAAACCAATTTTGTAGAAAACCGCACGAGTAGTTTTTAAACAATCAGCTCTCAAAATTTTAGCTCCTCAATGCTAATTGAATTTAATATATACAGGGAGTTTTTAAAGTCCCGAACCCATTTTGATGTTTAATAACTCATAAAATAATAAAGATAGATAAAAATTAATTACACAAATGGTTAGGTAGACTCAAAACGTTTCATGACCCTTGTCAATGAACTTCCACGTGAGCCCCCCTCGTCGCAAGGAGAATATCATATCGATATTCAATTTCACGCTAGGTACCGGCACGCATGTCGTCATCTACAGAGGCTATTGCGGTTGTAATTCTGGCTCTTAGGTCATCAATGTTCGACACTTTCCTCCTCTAAACGTTGTCCTTTACAAATCCCCAAAGGAAAAAGTCCAGCGGCTTTATATCAGGTGATCTTGGTGGCCAAGGAAATGGACCTCCTCGCCGAATCCATCTTCCTATAAAATGGCCATTCAAAGAACTACGAACGATGGTACTCCAATGAGGTGGTGCACCATCTTGTTGCAAAAAGCCATGTGGCTGAAGCTCTTCTAGTTGTGAAAATACGAAGTTTTACAATATGTCTAAGTATACAACTGATGAGACCGTCTTTTCTTTAAAAAGGAAAGGCTCAATGACTCGGTCGTGCACTAGTTCACACCGCACATTAACCTTTGGGGAATCCCTTTGTACTTCACGGTATTCATGGGAGTTTTCAGATCCCCATATGCGCACATTATGGCGATTAACAATGCCAGAAAGATGAAAGGATGCTTCGTCGGAGAACATTATGCGCATCAGAAATTCAGCACCATCTTCTATCCTCCTTAGCATATCTGTTGCAAAGGCCATCCTCCTAGGCCTATCGTCTGGTTCCAAAACTTGAACAATTTGAATTTTGTATGCATGCAGTCTTAATGTTTCCTTAATAACCGAGTACACCGTCGAAATTGGCATATCCAATTATATTACCGCTGATCTCACAGATCTTCTAGGATTGTGTAAAAATGTCTCTCTGACACGCTCAACATTAAAATCACTTGTGCATGGACGTTCGGAACGTTCCTTATCTGCGATACTTCCAGTTTTTAGAAAATTCTTTTTCCACCGCAAGATGCTGCTTTTGGATGGAGGATCTTTTTGTTAAATTCTTCTGCAATTTTTCTGTGTTTGCATTATGTATTTCGTTTCTATGAACCACCATAAAATCTGTACTTTCTCTTGTGGTGTATACATTCTCCTTAAGGCGTAGAGTCAAACAATTCCAAGCATTATGGAGAGCTCTTTTCAGCTCTGGAACGGAGTCTGATGGATGCGGTTAGGCTGCCATTTGCTTTCCGAGCATATCTCAAATATGCACAATCGGATAAAGATCAGCAAATTGAGGGGGGCACTGTATGTGCTAGATAATTTCACTGTCAAGGAAGTTGTCGTCCAGGATGGCAGAGTAGTAAGCGGCGTTATCATTCATGAATAAGGATCTCGGATCGAGAGCACCTCGAAACAAGTAAACATAAGACTCAAGGAATATGTCTCTTTACCTTTCAGCAGCAACAGAACCCGTGTCAAGGGCGTGTGTTCCGTGTGGTCATCCAGCATTATGCATACCCACAGTATGACTGCTTTTGAAGGAACTGTTTTCTTTCCCTGATGTTTCTTGGGTGTAAACCAATTCCACGCTCTCGCCATATCGATTGTCCGACGAGAATAAGTATTCATAGTAAACCAGGAATAGTCATTGAACTTCACATTAGCCCAACTTGGAAACTCCATGGCTGATGTTTCAAATTCCAGTTTTGACGAGCACGTTTATGCGCAGGAGTGAGAGGAATGCAAAAGGCTGGTTTTCTGACATACAGACACTTATGACAGAGTCTCTTATAAACAATTTGCCTCGAAACTCATAACTCCTGTGGCGGCTGTGAGCGCTGATGCGAATTCTCTGGCACAACGTTTCCCGTCATATAGCGCAGTCATTGCCAAATATCGGTCTTGACGAATGGTTGTTACTCTTGGTCTATCTTGTACTGGTCATCAGGCAATATCTCCTTAACTGTGAAACTACCACAGTCTTGAGATCACACTGAGGCACTTTAGAAATTTGATAAACTCCGGTTCGAGATCTTCCACATTCCACCATTAGAATAATTTGTCCTTTGAAAAACATGTCCATCTGGCGTCTTTCTGCCATTTTTATGAATTTTTGTTCGTTTAACTCACTTCTCAGTAGACATGTGCACATAACCTGCCTGATCGCCGTATGGCAAAAGAAATAGTTTTATACTGTTTCTGACGTGCGCACATATTTTGCGCAAGCCGACGTCGACTGAAATGTTTTGTATATGCACATTGTTTCATTCTCAAACTGTCATTCTGCACAAGTGATTTTGAACAATATAATTAATATTTACTCACGTTCCTCCATATGTTACGAATTATACTTAACATTTGGATACTAGTGTAGCTGTAAAACCGTATTCTTAGGAAGATCATAATAAAAACGTTTTTATTAATTCAAAAAAAAAATTACATATCGCATAAGAAATTTTACCTCGAATTGCAATGGAACGCATTAAAGTATCAGAACAATTTGAAGGGTCAATTTTAATGGAAAGTATTTTTTCTTACTTTTTAAAAAAATTTCAATAAAATAAGCTCTTTTTACATCTGCATTAATTAGAAAAGAAGATTCTGAAGCTTACATAAAGTCGAGAATTGAATATTTTAATCCGGGAAAATGATCTTTGAAAGAACTGGAAATCAGAAAAACTAAGAGCAAATGTTGAAGTTATATATTAAGTAAGATTTAAAAAATAATAATAATCTAGAAAATGTAATCGAATACGAATAGAATGAGCACAATCAAAAACGCGTTGATTCAAAAGTTGAAAAGAAGTCTCAGATCATTAAATAATGTCTTTAGGTCTTTGATTAATTGATTATAATAAAACACGTGAGGGTTATATGCCCAAGAGGAGGGATACCTCCGTTAAGGACGTATTCAGAGAAACTGATGGTAATCAAAGAAACGCACATTAGAAAACTAGGAAAACGCCCATGCAGCCAGCGCATTAGCCTGAAACGAACCCTTTCGAACTACACTGTTCAGCGAATATATGGCTCGGTCGCTGGTAGTCTTACGTTTATCTGTAATCCAGAAAATTACTGCAAGATTCTAATTAGCAACAAATGTTAATAACTTATAAAGTATTCGGAATTTAAGAAGTGCAAGATTGTTTCATCATTGTATATATCAACTGAAGCACGGTTTTGTGCTCCGTAAATCCTGATAGGAAGAGCAAATTTTTTTTAAAAAATCTACGTTTGCTACAAAAGATAGGAATAAATCCAAGGTTGTCCAAGGAAGATAATATGCATAAATAAATGTGTTTCTAAAGCTGTATTGTCACAATTAACTATCGACATGCTTACAAGAGAAAACCCAGGACGTAATCTATATATTCAAAGGTATTCTACTCAAAATCATCTCGAAAGACATATTTGATGTACAATAAATCTTAAATTTAGGAGCGTAAGTGGTCATTTTATAATTCAACCCGGGTCCTGAAAGATAAATATTTTTGAAATTATTTATACTTATATCTTGACACTTACAAAATCAAACGAATTTTAGAACTGAATGGAGGAGGGTTTAGAGAATTCGGGAATCTCTTGTCACATGAGGTAAAAATTTTCTGCTAAAAACAAGATTAAAAGAGGCACAATGAATATACACTTTCAGGAAAAGATATGCGTTTATTTTATTAATGCATGTCCTTAAGTGCGATTAGGTTTTAGGTATGTGAGTAAATTTTGTTTAGTAAAAATACTTTAACTTGAAATAAAATGCACTTTGCTCAAAACAAATATTTCTTCCTTTACAAAATCATAGCTCAAAATAGTGTTTTAGAATTTTTCTAAACCTTTGCGCTCATTATCATAGTATTATTTTTAATATCCTAGATAAAATTGAGTTCTGTTAAACCTAGAATACTGAAGGATTGCGTAGCGACGTTTCGCTAACATCTTGTGCCTAATTATGAACTCAGATGAGGCAAATTATCCTTTTATTTGAATTCAAATATGTTTACAGATGGCTCCTCTTGAACATACATGAAGCCGCTACTTGGGCTTTAACTCATAATAGAAAACATAAAACAAAACTAATGGTAGATAAAGTTAATCAGCCGAAGCTGCACAGAATCAAGCTCTCGTAGTTGGCCCTCATTTAAGGATCACTGACGTATGCTAGTAGCCACGTATGAAGTAGAATAGAAAGCTTTAACTAGTAGCATCACCGTGAACAAGCTCTCCAACTGAAGCACCCCAGACCTCAGCTTAACTACTTGTTCCTACCTTATTTGCACAAATCGAAATACTGAAAACTCATTCTAGCAGGGAAACGTAGATAGGAAATCAGTAGGTAAAGACAAGGCTTGTTCTAAAATAAAAATAACTATTCGAAAAATAAAGTAAAACGTTGCAGTTTTTTAGTGCTTGTCCTAATCGAAATCAAATTGGCCAGTGTATTCTAAAAATGGTTTTTCTGTTGAGCTATTACAAGGTAAATATGCCTTGTAATAGCTCAAATTATTAAGTCCTTTAATTATTTTTATTAATTAAGATTTATAAAAATAATTAGTCTTTTAATTATTTTTGGTCTGTCTCTAAAATTGTGCTTATTATAATTATTACCCTTTACAATATAGTACTAGGAGGAAGTGTATATTTGCTGTCAGAGCTATTTATTTTCAGCTAAGTGTTAATAGCTGCCATGTAGCACTTTTGAAATGTTTGCAAAATATCCAAAGAATTTCATACGTTTTTAATATTTTTAAAAATATATAATAATTGATTTTAAATACTGTTGGTCTCTGTTTGATGTTTATGGAAACTAAAATTATGATTAAAGTATTTCTATATTATATTTAAAAAATATTTCTACCAATATGTTCAAGAAAAATTAATGAGACCTTAAGAGAAATTAATCGCATATTTTCAACTTTATTGTAAGTTTCAAAAATAGGCATTATATATAGACAATAAGCTAGAAATTTAGAAATAACAACATGGCTTAAATAATTTACACAGAGTTTTGGTTTATGTCGGTGAGCTCTGAAAATGATGATGTAAAAATAACAAGATTTGTTACGTTAAAAATTTTAAACGCTTTTGAGTTTCATAGCAAATAGTATTCAATGAGTCACAAAAAAAAAGCTTTGAAGACAAATCTTAATTGCTTTTTAAAGACAAAAATTATGTCCAAAATTACCGTTGAACTGGTAGACTTGTGTATTTGATGATGACAAAAATCATTATTAAAGAACATGGTAACATATAAATTGACAAAGAATTTAAATAGCAGTAAATATTCTGAATTTGGGGTAGCAGTTTTAACGAAGGAAAAGGGCATGAATATGGTAAGAAGACTAGGAAGTGCTATTAAGCGTATTTTGCTGTAAAATAATATGCAAATTACATCTTTTGAAATTTGTAAAAATATGTGTGAAATAGACTTTTTCCATCCGAAATTTCAACACTTCAGTAAAATGCTTTAATATGTTCAATTTAGTTTTGACTTCCAGTGCAGCATTTGCATTTTAAGAATAAACTTTTGTTAAGTTAGTTTTTTTATATATAATTTGTGGTATTAAATATCAATAAATTACCTTAAAATTTTGATCTATCGTTTTTATGCACTACAAGCAACATACTTAAATCTGTGAATCTGATGATACACTCAAATCTGCAAATATATCTATAAAACAGCGTATCATAAAAGGAAGTAGTTAACTCAGCGTATTCCGTTTATTCAATAATTTTTCTGAGTCTTTTTATAATTTTAATGCATGGATATAAGTTGCTGTCTCAGAAATTCATGGCGTCTACCGAAGGATTCAAGTGCATAATTTTCACATCTGATTAATGTTTACTTATAGTAAAAAAAAGGATGATAAAATAATTTCTTCATATATTAAACTATGCAGATAACCTACGCTTAAAAGTTGCTTTACTTTATGTAAGCACATTTTTATAAACATTTAATTGACATGAGAAAGAAAAGAAAACAAGCTGTACTAAATAATTCTTGCACATTGCTAAATCAGCTCATTACTAATCTTATATACTTTTTTCACTTCGTTAAAATCGTATTTTTTTAATTTGGTATCTGAGGAAACAATATGTCTTTCATAGATGAAATATTTCCTGTTAAAAACATCTTTTGTTAAATCAAAGTTCAAATATCCATAAAAATGCTGAAATATTCTTTAATTTGCTACGAAAAAGGCGGTTCAATGTAGCTTAAATGATTGTCAAGAAAAATTAGAAAAATTTGGAAACATTTGTTCCGTTCCCTTCTTTTTCATTTCAAAGCTGTACTTAAAACAAAATTGCTGGTTCTCATTCCCTATTTCTGATGTGCTCAATAAATCCTATTCTCTACCGATTTCACCAACATATTTATCTTCAATAAAAACTTTCTTTGTAAAATTCAATAAAAATGATTCCATTGTATAAAAATTAATTGACTGCAGACTTTATAGTTCAGCGTTACTAAACACATCAGTAAAGAATCTTAGAAATGTATTAGTTCTAAAACCTAACTAGGAACTCAACGTAGAAGAAATAATATTTTATTTTAAATTGCTCTTATGACGTTTCCTGGGAACAGTATTTATCTTAAAAACTGTGTACTGTCCATGAACTGAATTTATTAATCTTATTACCTATTTTTGTTAATTTTTCCTTTTACTTCTCCACTAAAGATACTGCAAGATGAAAGATATATTCAATAGAAAATCAGTAATTTATATTTAGATCTAATATGTTGGTAGCTTGGATGTTAAGGACAGAAAATCTGCCTTAACTAAAGAGGAATTTTATGAAGTTAATTCTCATGTAACTTGTTAAATTCAATCTTCTCCTGAACTCAACATGAGTTATAAATTCATAATTTTAAATCTATCATATTATTTTTATTCTTATTACTCAAAAAGAAGAAAATCTAATGATCTAATGGTAATCTAATGGTAAACGTAGAAGAACATTGAAAAGTTCTAAACGTTTCTAGATCTAGTACGAATGTAATAATAGTAGTATCCAACATGTACTGAAGACTAGAACAAATTTAGAACAAATTTAAAAAACATTTTGTCACTACATTATGACAGATATTGAGAAACTGGTTGTTAGCAAAAAAGAATGATGTTTATAATTTTTTTTTAATATTTCATTTAGTTTTTTAATGATATTTATGGTAAACATACCCTATTAACATTTTAATAAGATAATTAATCCTGTAGACCTTATTAGGAATTTTATATTTATTTTTGAATTTAAATATGTTTTTAATTAATTTTTTAAAATTTATTATTAGATATTTTTATTTTATGACTAACGTATATTATGCATGCGATTTTTAATGATATAAAAACTAAAATCCGTAGTGACATCCAAAATACATGTTCATATATCGATGTGTGCAATGATGAATGGTACTCCAGTATATTTTTAGTGTAACTAGGAAATCATAGATCACAAAGTGGATCTCTTGAAGAAAGAAATCGATTAAAACGCAATGCAATATTTCACTATAACGACCAAAGTCAGCTGCAAATAGCAGCATTTGACAGGTAGACTTTTCTCCATCCTTAAGATGATCGGTTCAAAATGCAGAGTTTTATGGAATCTGTGAGTCATGTGTCTTTCAATCTCGTGCATATGTAAATTGAAAAATGCAAATATGAAAATTCAGTGCACAGATGAATAGCCCGTTTATCGATATAACCCCGAAATATCGATTAGGAACGAACCTTAAAGGAGAGAAAAGCGATTATTTGAAGGAAGTAAAATAGTATTTTCTTTATTCAAATTTTATATTTTTTAGTTAAAGAAAATCCAACATTTCTTTTGTTATTTTAAATCCCATTTGAGCTAAAAGCATCATGTGATGATTTTTTTCAATTCTCAGCATTAAATGTCACAGGTTAATTCCATGGAAGGTTATTATAATTTTATATAAAATGCGCAATTTGTATATTTTTGTGTTTTATACGTTTTCTTTCTGATTATTTGAGTAATTGCGCAGAGCTTCTGAAACGCAAACTGTCAGCATTTAGTTTAGAAAAGACTGTATTGGATAAAGTAATCTACGTTATAGTAAATTACGCAATAATTGTCAGCCTAATAATTATTATGCCATCGTTAAACTCTTTTTAAGGGAAGTGTCTCATTTTAATCTCAGTGGGAAGACAACGAAAATGCCATGTAGCCAGCCAATTCACCAAGATTTAATTTGAGTCTTCTTAAAATTACTGCTCATTTTACAGAAGAGTGCAGTCAAGATAAAACAACAAAACGAGAATACGTAAAACGCGGGCATGTACCCTGCGAAAAAAAATGGGACAGTTCTATCTTCCGTTCTACTGGCCGATTGACGAAATTCAACTTGCGTTTTTCATGTTTCGAAAGCGCGACTTAGGATACGTATTAGATTTATATATAGCATTGTTCTAATACAGGTATTTTGACACAAAATCGGACTCTTCTGAAATGACATGCCAATTATTTTCCATTTTTTGATTCTACGACTCAAATTATGCCAAACTGCCGAGTTTTGTTAAAAACTCACGAGCAGTTTTTTAAAAAATTAGCTTTCAAAATTTAACTCCTCCATTCTAATTTAATTTGGTATATATTTATTAATATCTCTTTGTTATTAAACTTACTTGATTCTTCCTTTCACGTTTCGAAATTAAGGCTCATTTCAAATACCATTCGTCCATCTTATATAATTTATTTCTTAAATTTGTATTTTTAATTAATTTTTATATATTTTTCAAAAACTATTCTGAATTATAATCTGTAAAATTTTTACCATCATCTTAAAGAAGATGTATTTCTAAGCATACCTGCAAAAAATTAGTTTTTTATACAAAATTTCCGAAGATATACGTGGATTTATATGATGCCGCGTTTTGAAATTTGGCATAATTGTTGAAAGCAATAATAACATCAAATGTGGTTTAGGCACTTTTTTAAAGTTATTTGAATGCAGAACGATGTGCATTTCTTTCCGCTCGTGCCAATGCAAAAAATAGGAATGATGTGACATTTTTTTCCGCTTCTGCACATTGGAAGAGATAGGAAAATTAGGTTGCTGTGTATTCGGCAAGTGAATTAGTTCCAAGTGAAGTGATATTCGCTCTAAATATCTTTCAGTTCTACAAATGTTATTAAAATAATTATTAAATTTTAGGAATAATTTAGAAATTTCGCTGGGTGTCCTGTGTGGAAATGCTTTGGTAGTCAGTTGAATTCATATCCTGGATGTAAACATTTCATAGAATTTATAAATAAAGACGAATATCCGAACTACCAGAAATTTTGCATTCGCCAAGTGAATTATTCTGGACGCAAACTGAAAATAAATCGCCAAGTTAAATTTTTGAATTTCTCCGTAAATTTCGCACCAAATTTTACAAAATGTAATATTTAGGCATAATTTGGGTCATAGAATCGAAATATGGGATACAGTTGGTATGTTATTTCAGAAAAAGACATATTTTGCATCAAAATACCTATATTAGACCAATGCTACATATAAATATAATATATATTTTAAGTCGCGCTTTTTAGACAGGAAAAACACAATCTGAATTTCATCAATCGACCGAGTAGAACGGGAAATATAGAACTGTCCCTTTTGTTGCGCTTTACAATTTGCGCTTTTTAATTTAGTTAAAAATATATTTTAGTTTTCATACTCTAAATGCATTTCAAAAAACATTTTTTATTACTGAAAGTGTTCGTTAAAAGTAGCTGTGTCTGTATACGTAGTTTGAAGAAAGTGTGTATTTTAATCATTCTTAAAAAAAAGAAATAAAGTTTTCCAAGTTATTTGAATTCAATTAAAGATACGAATTTTAAAAAAAAGACTAAGAATTTAAAGAAAATATATTATTAATAAAATATACGAAACACTTAGACAAAATTAAGAAAACATAAGAACGTATTGTAATTTATAAATATGGCAATACATTTATTTATCACAGTGATAATTTACTGATTTTTTTTCATAAATATTAAGCTGTTTTCTAAGATTTCTTAAATATCAAATTTTATTTTGAGTTTGTCAGAAAAAATCAGCGATATGTGAAAGTTCTGCTTATATTTACATACGTTTTAAATTTTTAGATTGCCTTTTACATTTAAATAATTTTTCACTCTTTATTATGGGAACTTTTATAAAAATACCCTGTAAATTAATCCCATTCTAATATGTAAACCACTGAATTATCCTTTGCTTCACTGTACTTCTAGAATACGATAAGATGTCTTCCTTTGCCTTTCAGTTCCGATAAATAACTTTAAGACGAGTGATCTTTTTTAAACACGTGATACTTCTTTAAGAAAATCAATCTAAGTGGCCACAAGTCACAAGAATTAAGCTTCTGGACCGAAGCTTTTTACAAGACTAACAAAGTATAAAGTAGCGTTAAGTAGCATAGTCAGTGAAATAAAGTCCACAAATATAGGTTCTGAGCAGGAAATAAAAGTAATTCAAGTTTCACTTCTTCTTAAGAAATTCACTTAATTATAAAAGTGGGGTGTCTTCAGAACTATACAGAAAATGTAAAAATCAATTTTGGCTGGAATCGATTTTACCATAGAAACTTTTATTTGTCTTTCGGTTAATGCAGGGTATATGAGTTTATACGTTTGTCAGCGTTAGTATTAGCATTTTTAATCTGATGAATGTGCTCAGTAAAGAGTTTAATAGATTTTTAAAATATTTTCACTGCCAAAAATTTCTTGTTCAAAATTTGTTGAAAGAGATTTACTAGGGCTGAAATAATTTTGAGGTCTTTGTTAATAAATATTTTTGGTAATAAATGTAGGATTTTATTTAAATTTGGGGCATTTGTGTCAGTTGTGATTTTTTTGATATTTTAATTTTGTTGGAGGCTTGTTTCGACATGTGCGAATTTATTCCCCGATGCAAAATTTCGGCTAGTTCGGATATTCGTCTTTTTTTATAAATTCTATGAAATGTTTGCATCCAGGATATGAATTCAAGTGACTACCAGAACAGCTCCATACAGGACACCCAGCGAAATTTCTAAATAATTCCTAAAATTTAATAATTATTTTATAAAATTTGTAGAACTGAAAGATATTTCTAGCGTATATCTCCATATTGATTTCTTCTCAATGGAGACATATTGTTCCGTAACAAATAATAACATCTGGATTAATGTATCAGAATGTATTGATTTGAAGCAAATGGAAGAGATTTAGTACTTTCTTTAATACCAACCCGTATCGTCAATAGCGACATCTCAATCCAACACGGTCAATATCCAATCTAATTTTCTCTCGAGTTGCTTTGGCGTTCGTCATAAAGGGCATAATTATTGCCTACTACGCAATTATTGCCCCTTTACTCACAGTGCTCTAAATATCGATTATTATTTAATTCGAAGTTTAATCGATAGAAAAATTATTTAATTCTTAGAGGCCAATTCGCGAGTTTGAAATATTTCATTAAAATATAAAATTAATAATTTAATTAATTCGTGCTACTTTATAATTAAATTCAAAGAAATTTTAACAATATTGTAATTACAAGAATGTTTAATCTTCATTCTATTTTATTTACAGTAGTTAACTTTCTCTTTTCAATTAACTTTTCTCCGGATCATAAGAATGTGATCTGTGATTTAGGTTCAGTAATTGAAATTTCATGGAAATTTAATGAAGTAGAGGTATCTTTATCCATTCTCTATAGAAGTGGAAAAGGGAACCACTTTGAAAAAAAACTCATTGAAATTCCTCTAAAGAACTTGTCTATTATTCAATGAATATTCTTCAGCAGATTGCTGACGAAAATAGTTTTTGCATACCACACTTTTTTACCTCACGTCTCTGCCTCATTTACCTCATTATTCTCTTATCTAATTGTTAAGCAGCTGAAAAGAAGCAACAAGAAATTACGAAAAAGAGTTAGTGCGTAACACACTTCTTTGACTACTTATCGCATTTCTAGTTAAGTTCCAATTTTTACCTGAATACTTAAGAAGATAATTTTTTACCAGGTTTTTAAGAAGATTCAAGTACTTTTAACAACGTAGTTGTTGCACACTTAATGTAAGAAAAATTTTCAGAAGAGTGTCAAAATGTAAAAAGATTCGAGAGTTGTTTAAAATTGTTATTGTTATGTTTTTGTGATTATTCCTCCCGATCTGAACTTAATCTAGATCAGGTTCATAAATTTCTCGCAAACAGTGAAAGGTTTGCTTCTATGAAAGGCTGAGGCCTTTGGGCACCTTATACGTGACATTGCGAATGTGGCCTAGCCTGCTACAAGTTTGTTGAACAAAACCCAGCAAAAGGAATCCAAGGTTCATCTACCCCTTCTCCATTACCACGTACTTTTAGAAAGGGCCTTCAGCTATGTAATTTAAGTTCTTTCGTGCCTTAAAGACACTACACACTTTACAACCTTCCATACCTGCTCGGTATTTGAACCCGGACTATCGTCAGGGAAGATGACTTGGCTACCACTGTGTCAAAAAGATGTCAATTAATGGTAATCATCCGTCTAATAGCAAGTAGCTGAGTTCTATTGAAGTATATATAAAGCAGGGAGCTGGAAATACGCCAATTCGAGGCAGACGAGGTTAAAAATACAAGTTCATTAGAACTGTCCATACGTAATAATTGAATGGTTCATTCCGAATACATTCCGACTGCGTAATACACTGCTGGAAATTAAAACTGGTATTCCAGCACAGGAGAGGAATATACATATGGGAAACTAGGACTTTACCATACTGTGATACAATTATTGTCCCGTAATGCTACTGTTCCAAAAGGTACACATCTGGAAAATCAAAGCATATTACTTAAATCTGCAGTATCAAAATTAAATATTTAGTAGAAAACAGCAGATCGTAAACATTTTGTTTCCGTTACATTTTTTGGTGTATTTTCAACATAACTGGCTAGCCTTATTAAATATTTTTATTAAAAACGAGTAATATAAAAAATTTAAATTTCTACTTACACTGCTCGACATTGAAAATGCAACACCAAGAAGGAATGGTCAGAAATTTGTACAAATTTTAAAGTAGACGCACGTCACTGAGTTATGCGAATGACGTGAAATGCGCAGCTTTCCGACTCACGTGAAGTAAGATATAATTGAAGGAACGTGCAGAATGGGCAATATAATCCATGTCATTATATCTGCCAGACGATTTATCGAAGAAAGTTGGTTTTTGTCCCGGAGGATACGTATAATAGGAGAGAATGCCAGGCCGCCGTTAACGAAGGCACTCAGCAGATAGACGATTTTAAGAGGGGTATGGTGATCGGACTGAGAAGGGCGGGTTGGTCCTTACGTCAATTTACAACTGATACCCACATGGATGCGAGCACGGTGCATCGGCTATGGCGAACATGGTTGGAACAAGAGAATGTCGGAAGAAGGAGGGTTGCAGGAGCAGCCACAGTGACGTCAGCACGCGTGGATCGACGCATCCAACGACAAGCTGTGGCGGTCCTGCAAGTCACTTGTACGGCGATTCTGCAGCATGTGCAAGATACCCTGGATGTTCCCGCGTCGTCGAGAACAATTACCCGTCGATTGGTTGAACGTGGCCTGCATTCACGGCGTCAGTTAAGAAGAATGCCATTGACCTCACAGCATAGACGCCAACGTTTAGAACGGTGCCGGACTGGAGCGATGTGGATGACAGAATGGCGAAACGTCGTGTTATCAGATGAGTCATGCTTCTGTTTATCCAGTGACAGTCGCCGCATACGTGTGTGCCGTCGACGTGGAGATAGATCTAATCCGGCAGTAACTGTGGAACACCCCACCGCGCGACAAGTTGGCATAATGGTTTGGGGCACTATAGCCTACGATTCCAGGTCACCTCTAATTCGTATTCAGGGCATTATGACCGCCCAACGATACTTGGATAACGTACTACGGCTGGTAGCAACCCCCTACCTTCAGGGGCTGCCTAATGCAATTTTTCAGCAGAGACCACACAGTTCTCGCACCTGCCAACATGCTCTGCAACATATACAGATGCTTCCCTGGCCACCGTACTCTCCAATGTACTGTCATCAATCGAACATGTGTGGGATGTGATTGGATGCCGTTTGCAGACTCTGCCTCTGCCTCGTTCAGAATACGAACTGTGTCAAATGGTTGAAAAGGAATAGAGAGCCATCCCTCAGGACACCATCCGCACTCTTATTGACTCTATGCCTAGATGTGTTTCTTCGTGCATCGCTGTCCGCAGTGGTTCTACATCTGTTGCAACTTTTATAGTATAGAGGGCGTTGTTGCGCCAAACGAATATTGTATTTACGTTATGTAACTGTTCGTTCGCCGTTGCGATGCTGCTGTGTTACAGTGTACCTTGTTGGTGTTTTTTATTAAAATATAAACCAGAAATGTCGTCATCAGTTTTGTGTACCAAACAGGATCAATTAACCACCGATGTGTAAACTCGTCGAAACAAAAGTAGCATTCATATCAGAATTGTCAATTGTTGTCTTTGCCTTTCGAATTTCGCATTCGTTTCGTAGTTGGTTTGTAATAACATCCTACTGAGCCGACGCCGTTCTCGCTCTGTATTCTGACTATCATTTTGAAATAAAGATCACTTATTGCTGCTTGCTGTCTCTGTCTTTTTTTCCAAATGTCATCACTTTCTGACCACTTCTTCTTGGTGTTGTAATTTCAATTTCGAGCAGTGTACGTCAATAAAGAAAAATTTTAAAAATACAAAACAAATTACAAAAAATTTTTAAATTAAAAATTTAAAAAAAAATAATATGTGAAAAAAATGAATGAAATCAAGTGTCATTCATTACAAGTTTAAAAAAATGTATTTGAACTTGAGTGGATGAATAAAAAAGTATTTTATTAACGATTGAAAATTTATTAATTAATAATTAATGAAATAAAAAACTAAGGTCAATTCATCTTAGGTCAACAAAGAAAAATGTTTTAAATGAAAGAAAATAAAAAAAAAATTAAAAATTTTAATATGTCAAAAATCTGTATTAACATCAAATGTCATCAACTACAAGTTCAAAAAATGTATTTGAATTTGAGTGGATGAATAAAAAATATTTTATTAACGATTGAAAATTTGAATAAGACATAGGGAGAGTGCGAGCAAATAGTAGGAATTTAAAAATCCGAAACCTTTCATATTACGCCCAAAGAGGGTTTTTTTTAACGTTTTTTGTGTTCCTTTATTTATTAAATATCATTTTTTCGCTCTTAAACCATAAAATTCAGTACTACAGAAATATCACAAAATTTTTAAAACAACATATCTTTAGAATTTCCGACACACAGTCCCGTGGGCTGGAAATAAAAATGTTGTTTTCCCATACAGTGTTGCCATTGCTCGCTTTCAAATCGTTGAGTTTCTTAATCCAAAATTCATAAATGCTTTACAAAATATGAAATAGGTAACAAAACAAATTCCAAATTCTAAATTTGGGATTCCAGATGCCCATACGTAATTCCAGATGCCTACGTACGTGTAATTTTGTCACATGAATTTTTCTGGAAAGAACGTATCACGTGTTTGACTTTCTAAAATTAATAAGATAAGTTTTATAGGGATCACATATATGTATGACACGGAAATAATCTACACATATTCATATTTTAATTCCGAACTTTTACATAGTATTCTGATGTATTTTTGTTTCGTTATACAATGCTTATTCACCTCCAATTCACGATACAAAGAATATAGTTTGATTTAAAAAAAGTTAGAAACATTTATTTTCAAACTTGCTGACGCAGTGTTATTTTTCAACACGTTTTCCGTTAAAAAAGAAATCTGGGTAACAGGACTTTCCCGCATATAAATCTTAAACACATTCCATCTGGAAAACATAAATTCTATCATATGGAATGCGTTATTTTCAAGCAGATATAAAAATGAAATGTAATAAAATGGTCCAAGAGTGCTTGAACGTCAACGCTGCGCACAGCGTTGATTTATTATTTCCATTCTTTTTTTAGATAGACCACAGCATGTGTCTGTCTAAACTACGGTAACCAGACGCCTCACTTAGTCCGGATTTTTAACAAATTGTCCCGCGACGTTTTAAAAATGTCTCGATTCAAGCTCAGTCCCAACACAATCAAACAGCTCTTTTTGAAAATGCTATAAAAGTTATTGAAGGTGACAAAGTTTCGGTAATCGAAGTAGTAAATGAAGTTAATAATTTAAACTTTCAGTGCC
>KK120345.1:307242-332269 GCA_000611955.2 Stegodyphus mimosarum
CCGTTAACTAGTAATAGCATAAGCCAGCTAGAAAAACAAGGTCGTGCAGATATGATGAATCACGTTAAAAACTTCTAAAGTAACTGCATAGATTATTTAGAAGAATGGACAGTACATTACAATGATATTGAACATTTTCATTCGGTTACATTAAAATAAGAGCTTAATTGGAATGATGTGCAAAAAGCATTCAACCATATTACCCCAAACTTCCCATATAGTAATATTTCCGAAAATAATCTTTTTAATAAATTATCATTATTAAAAATATATTGATGAGGAAATGGTTAAGTCTTGGGCATCAGCAAAAATCACAATAGACAACAAATGGTTAGAAATATTTCATCATTTTGAAACAAAGCGTGTTTCCATACAATAATGCACTAAAAATTGTGGAATACGCGCTGTCCTTACCAGGAACTATTGCTGCGATTGAACGTGTTTTTTCTGCGGTAAATAAAGTGTGGACATCAGAAAAATCACAATTAAGTGCTGAGACTTTGAAAGCCTTTTTAAGTGTGAAATATAATTTAACAAATTCTTGTGAAAAGTTTGGTGACCTTTTAAACAAACATAGCAAAATACTAAACAAATTACCTCAAATGAGAAATATACCAAAAAATAAAATAATACTATACATAATTTTTCAAATTTCACTAATGTTGAAATTAAAAAATATATATATTACAATACTATTTTTGCGTTCTATGAATATTTTAGTTGGTTCCATATAGACCAAATTTTTTATCAGGATCCCCGTCAATGCAATCCTCCTTTACCAATGTTAAAATTCGATCACCTTAGCCTAAACGTCATCTGAACTGAATATTTATACATCATTGTACCTAAAAATGAAACGTAGTAGCCACGTAGAAAAGGATTGAAATGCACGGAAGGAGAAGAAAAGCATAGAAAATTCTGTAACATGTCTAGTTGCAGGAAAGTTTTAACGATGTTTTGTGAAACTGAGAAAATGAATTCAGAGTTTAAAATTTCATTAATTTTAGAAAGAATTAATTTTATTTAAAATCATAATACGAAAGTTTTTGAAAAGTTTGGATTATTAGATTATGGCAAAGCACTCGATGACTATCTGCCTACAGAGGGATGCCTTCATGGAGACCTTTCTAAGGGAAACTTGTTTGTATACACGTTTCACATGCGGAAAAGCACGAAAGTGCCGCTGGTGGGCGTTTGTGAAAGGAGAACGCCAGCTGAATTACATGGGATATAACTCATAAATTTAAATGTTACTCAATATTCAAAAGATAAATTTTATTTAAAATGTTTCGTTTAATATAGGTGTATTACTGAAAAGGTTCGTATTATCGTATTTTTCATCTCGAGAATTAAGAACTTTGAAATATTTTATTGTTTCTATTTGTTTGCTTATGGGTTTTAAACTTTTGGAAGTAAAGTTAAAATTATAACGTCTCTGTCGGTAACAATACTTGGAAATTTAGAAACAGATGTGGTGTTTCTTTTTATATAGATCTACAGCTAACATTTCAAACGAGAATAAAAGTTATTATTCAATAGAAGATCTCATTTCGAATCATTTGAATATTTCTGCAGTTGATAGATTAGTAAGCCTAAGTTCTCCATTTAATCTTGTTACTGTATTCGTTTATGTACGTAAGCAATGATTTGAATTGATGATGTGCATTTTATCAATACCTGAAATAAGTCTGAAGCGTATAAAATATTTTTTAAAGAAATCTTTGTCATTAAATGCTTTTTTCTTTTGGGTTAATAGCAAACATTTACTGATACAATAATTATTGCAATTATTTTGTAATTCAGGTCTGAAAACATGGTTTCGTGCAAAGAATTACATTAAGTCTTCAACTTTTGCATCCTGAATGATAGAGTTCTCAAATATGTGCATTCATAAATGGAGTGCTTTGCCGAAAATATTACTAGCTTTTGTGATTTTAACTTGAACAACAGTAACTGCGTATTAAGATAGGATGGTTTAGCCTTATCTATCGTAAAAGAATAATAAATTCCTATTCATCGTGATCATGATATTTCTTTTTTATTTGCTTCAATATTTCTTAGCCCAAAAGTGGCTATTACTCTCGAAATAGATTTTACGCTGGCTCCTATAAAGGGCGTATCACTTTTCAAATTGTTTCCACAAAATATTATTGTTCTGTACTATTTTTAAAGAAGTTAAATGATGCAGTATCTGCATATATGTATGAATGTTCCTCGGACTGTGAAAACAACGTCGAGATCTTAAGGCATCCAATCTTGAATAACATAGTCCTCCATACATACGTGTACACCCGGAAGACCGAATTTTGAATTTCGGAGTTTTATTATTTATTTTATGTTTTGTATAACCTAAATCAATTTTTGAATAACAAACGGAACGATTGGAAAGCGGCTGTTCGAAATAAAGCATCTTTTTCTCTACTTCGCGAGAACGCTGCCATTCAGAAAAATGTGAGGTATTTATTTATTCTTCAGTTTTAACTAACAAACTCGGCTCAATGAAAAGAATATGTTGCCGCTGCTGGATTGAAACTCTTTCATCTTCAACTCACCAGCCTATTCCATTTCAGTAAAGACAAAGATATTTTCAAATTTAATCTCGATGGTTATAAAGCAGTAACGTAACCAAACATTTAAAAACAATAAACATAGCTGTTAGGAATATTGTTTGTTCTTTTTAATATGATTGATTTAAATAAACATGTATTAAAATCATGGAATGTCTAATTAGGAATATTTAATATTTTTATGAAATTACATTAGCTGAGCTCATTAAAATAATTACCTTTTATTAATTAATAAACACCTTTTTCTTCATTTGTGATGAATACTTTAGGCGGCTAGCCACGCCAGCAGCTAGGTTTCAAAGAAATAATATAGCGAATATAAAGATTCTTTGTCATAACCTCTAACACTTTGCAAAAGATTCTAAATGTGTGCTGTTTTTTAATATTTTGCAATTTTCCTATTGAATTGAATTTTAAGAAGCGTATATACGAAAGACGCGATATTTAATAAAAATAGAGTTGCATAGAAAGTTAATAATAAAATGACACAAAACATTTTCGTTAACCATCTTACAAAGAAAACTGAATATTGATACGGTAAACTGATAAAAGACTGAGAAAAATATAAAAATGTATGCAAACACACAACACCCCATCGAGAATTCTAAACGTATATTGCTACGCAGCTTTTAAAAATTTTGTCTTTCTTTTTGAACGGTATATGTCGTAAGTGCGAATAAAACAATGTCTAATAATACAGGTAAAACGACAAAAAAAGAAAAAATGGAAGGATTAGTTAGGAGACTGGTAGACTGCGAGCCCTGCGAAAGCGTAAAAAATTTTAAGACCTCATTTGAGCGACCTTTAACATATATGAAATCTATTAGATGTTTTTGAAATGTTCGTGAGACAGCTTGAAAGAGCAAAATATTATTTTAGCAAAAGTGAACAGTTTTATTTACATTTAC
Source organism: Stegodyphus mimosarum (assembly GCA_000611955.2). Taxonomy (NCBI): domain Eukaryota; kingdom Metazoa; phylum Arthropoda; class Arachnida; order Araneae; family Eresidae; genus Stegodyphus; species Stegodyphus mimosarum. The sequence goes on from KK120345.1 coordinate 310,718, forward strand.
AGTTTAATCGACTACATCATAATCCTCGTCCTTGTTGAAAAATTCGAAGTAAATTTTTCATTTCAAAAAGCTCGAAATTTATAAAGTTTAAAATTCAAAAGTTCTAAAGTTCAGAATTTAGAAAAAACAGGTTTTACGTACTCTTTTTCCATCCAAAGGGGCCCGAAATTCTTTAAGATGCTTAAAAGGTAGAAAATCACCAAGCTGTACTTGAATACGTTTTTTAAATTTTTGTAGAAAATGTTTTCATTTTCACAATTCTTACGATGAACATAAAAACAAACGTAGCTACAAAAACACATATTTAGACCAAATCTGCAGACGATATTAAAAATATTACAGCCGATATCAAATGTATCTTTTTTAAAAAAAACTACACTACTGTTGCCAATGTTAAAAAAATGTCTATTCTTTTTGTTTGCCATTTTTGACAGTCGTAATATATTTTGTTTTCATGAAATATTACATATTTTAAAAAGATAAAAGCACTATAGCAATTAGTGTCGAAATTCACCTCAATTTTTGAACATCGAAAACATACATGGAAACATAATGAATTAAAATGAGACAACTAAAATTCATTATCGGATATGTGATAAATAGATAAATCTAATAGTTTCTATTTCCTTTTTTATGATATTTACTTCTGTACCTTTTCTTAAAATTCTATATAAATTAATATTACATTTTTAATTTTACTTATTAAGAAATCTTTTAGGAAATAAAAAAAAATCACTCACAAAATTGTTTATTAGGAAATATGTTTGTTAGGAAATCTAAACATCGCTCAAACGTTGCTCAAAAAAATCAATCCAAACATCGCTCAATCACAAAGTTTCAGAATTTTTCTTCAGGTTTAAAAAATGTTAAAGGATTTCTGGTAAAAAGAGGAAAGTTATGTATCTCTCTAGATGAAGTTGTTGCGTAATCCACGTGTAAACAGCTGAACGGCAAAACTAGCCAAAACCGCAACTTCGCAGGTTTGTCTACTTTTAGAGGCAAAATTATTTTCAGAATATTCTTGCTATCGAAGCAGGGGAATAAATTACATTCTACGTTTCCTTTAAATAATATTTCAGACTGTTGCAATTTGTAATAGAACGAGTTAATGTGATTTATAATATTCCTCATTCATAATTTTAATAAAATTTTTAACCAGTATTGGAATCGTACAATCGTTTAATTTACGTATCATTCTTTATCGATATATTTATGTTATAATTTCGTTTCAAAAGGTACTGATAAATTTAACTCATTAACCAAGCATGTGAATCTATCATTCAGCACCATTTTTGGTGTACTAGTACCGTAACGTCTCTCTAAGTTAATGTAGTGTTTAGCGCATAGCATCTCATTAGACAAATTTAAAAAGCTTTTTAGTTTACCAGCGACCACGCGGTAAATTCCATAAACAAGGGTCGCCTCTAAACTGTGTTAAATTTTTAATTCTGATTGAGAATATTTTATTATTATGATCAAATAAAATATTAAATTAATAATTGCTTTAACAAATGTAATTTATAAGAAATATATTTCATATGCTTTATGATTATTTTTATAACACTATTTGTTCGATTTTTCTAATTAATGAAAGATGTTTCTAATGCCAGTATTTATGTTTACTTTAATTTTCTTTGTTATTTCTTGCATTTTTAGTTTAATTTAAATAAATAGCCTGCTCATTATTTATTCTTCACTTTTTCTCGGGGCATGTAATATAATTTCTCTGTTTTTCACTTTCTGGTGGCTACTATTTTGCTTCAAAATTAAATATGCATAGCGGCCCGACAGCTTTTTGAAAGGAGAGTACTTGTTCTTCGGAAAGTGTGAAAACTCTCTGTAGTTCACAGTATCATTTCTATTTTTATTTATTTTGATCCTGTTTGCTTTCTTATTCTACTTAGAATGTTTGCGAATGCAGACATCTTAAAATGCTTTATACTGCAGACTGAGATGCTACTGTTGTCTTAATTAACGATATTATAGTCTGATTCTGAAGGAATTTACAGACATTAATTTTAATTGTGCATTGGTTTCTCATTTACCTAAATATTTAGAATAACCATACACGTAAATAATAATTAAATGCATACAACTTTCGATCTAAATCTCCTTTTAGTATATGGGTATAAGTAAACGGAAGGTAACAATAATCATTATCATAATGTCCGTTGTATTTTAGAATAAGGACTATAAAATTTGTTTCGGCATTTTGTGACGTTTCACAATAAACGGCGTTTCACTTGTCAAATTGTTGCCATCTAATATTAGAGCCCTGCATGGTATTTAAAGAAATGAAACAATGAAGAATCTGCGTGTATATATGCATGTTTCTCGCACTGTGAAAAAACAACGGTACCTAGAGACATCAAATTTTGAATAAGGTAGTCCTCCATTCCAATATGGGCATCTGGAAGCCAAAATTTTCAATTTTTAATTTGTTTTATTATCTTGAAACTTTAACGAATTTTTAATTAACAAACTCAACGATTTCAAAGCTAGGAATAGCAACACTGTACGGAGAAAAAATATGTCTCCAGCGTGCGAGCCTGTGTACCTTAAATTCTAAAGATATTTCAGTTTGCTGTTTTTAAATATTTTGTATATTTTGTAATATTGATGTTGAAATAAATTTTATGTGGCTTAAGTGCGAAGAACATGACCTTTAATAAAAGAGGCAAGATACAAAATGTCAAAAAATGCCCTTTTGGACGTAATATAAAATCAGAAAGCTCTCAAATTTTCCTTCTTTAAATTTTTAATCAAAGAATCTGAAAGGTTTAATAATTGTGTATTGAAATATTAATTGTGTTAACTGTGCTTGCCAATGAGCAGAACATCAAATGTTTTACGCTTTGCCGTACTATAATACACTTTAAAATACATTAATTTGGACATTGGCAACACATTTATCTTATATAGCGGAGTTTGTTCATTAAATTTGAAAAAAATAATATAACTATTTTCCCGAGCGGCAACACACCTTTTTATATCACCGCGTCTTAAAATGGAACTTGCATATCATACGCTTTGCAAAGTAGCAACGCAAAGAGTTTAAATCGTTGAGTTTTTAATAAAAATTTGTTTAAATTAATGGAATTAATGGAAATTAAATTAATGTAAAATATATGTATATAAAAAATGCGGACCAAATGGGCTGGATTTTAAGAAATCGTATGTAGACAGTGGCCGTCCTATTGTTTGAAGGTCGAGTGTGTCACGGTATGCTGTATTGCTGATTGATAAAGAATAGGAAAGTGGTAGTCGAGGCAGAATAAATTTTCATTTTTATTTTAGGAAATATGTTGCGGCTACAAACAACTTGGCACATTTGTGCCTATTTCAAAATGCTTACATTTTTAAAGCTACTCAGTAAGAAGACAGTAGCAGGCTACAGCCCAATTAGACCGAAATGTAGTAAGCAAGTGAGCTATGTTCAGGATTAAATCTTAATCCAGATTTCATCCATAATTTCCATCCAGATTTCATCCATAATTTCGAACTGCGAAAGAAGGATATAGAGTAAGTGTAATGAAAAAAGAGATATTAATAAAAATGCTCCAAATTGAATTACAAATAAGGAGAGAAAATTTTGAGAATTTTTTGAAAACTACTCGTTCGATTTTATAAAAGTGGACACTTTAGTATAATTTTAGTCGTAGATTCGAAGTATGGAAAAATGGCTATGTTATTTGAGAAAAACTCCTTTTTGCTTTAAATATCTATGTTAAAATATGTGTATAAGTCTGATATATATCCTAAGTCCAGCTTTCCGGACATGAAAAACTCAAGTTAAATTTCGTCTATCGTTCCACTAGAACTGGGAATACAGAAAAGTACCATTATTTTGCTATGTTGCCCATACGTCCCTAATTTTCAGTCCCTCTCCCGATTTTTTAGAACTCGTTTTTTGGTCCCTAATTTATAGCATTTATCCCGAAAAAGAGTAGTGTGAGAGCGTAAAAGTTATTTAAGTATTCTAGATTGCGAACTGATAAAGCATAAGTTAAACTGAAAGCGTAAGTTAAGAGACGCGCAATATATCGGCCTCATAAGCAAGGGATTTCCCATCTAGCGTTTGTTTACCTTAGAAAAATTGTACTGGGGAAATTTTATTTCGCATTCCTTGTATTTCTCTCGCCAGTGCTCATCATTCACGGAATTTTTGCACCCAGCTCACAGTTTCAGTTTAGACTTTCACTTACAGACGACACTTAAATTTTTAATTGGTATATTAATTGGGTTATGATTTCAATTTATAATATATACATATAATTTTTAATCATCAATGGTGCATTATATACAATAATATGTATCATCCTCTTACGTATTACTACAAGTAACTAAAAATAATTCTTTTGTCATTTGCTGAAATTTCATTCTCTATATACCCATCCAAAATCATATTTATTTTGTCACGTTTAGATCGTAAAATGTTTGCTCCATCATCATTTTGATTTTGCATAAAAGTTAAAAAATTATTAAAAATCTGCTCCAAAGAATGACGTGTAATGATATTTTCTGTTTGGACATATATTTTTTATTTATCAACGTGGCATTACATATTTGCTAAAGGTATGTTTTACTGCAGTTAAATTTAATTTATTATTTATTTTTAAGATTAATTATTTTAGTAATTTTAATTTTTTTAGTAATAGTTAGTTTTGTTTAAGAATGAATATTGCATTTTGATTTATTCTTTATTAATAAAAAAATATTAAAAAATGAAATTTATTTATTTTGATTTATATATATGTATATCGATGTACATACTACCTCCAACACAATAACAATAATAATAAAGTAATTTAGTTGTAAAAAAATCATATTTATAGCGTCCCGAATTTCGAACTTCGACATCTGGTCAACTTATTTTTTTTTTTGCGAAAGGTGTACGAAATAAATAGAAACTCACAGGAAACAAAACAAAACAAAATCTGAAAGCTTTCAGATTTTATATTACCCCCTAAGGGGCGTTCGTTTCCCTTACACACAAATACACGTTTCGAGAGCATTTGGGCTTATGTCCCTTTGGGCTAAAATATTTAAATGTAGCACATCTTTAGAATTTCCGGTAGACAGTCTCGCTCTTTGGAGATAAAAATGTTTGTCGTTCAGTGTTGCCATTGCTCCCTTTGAAATCGTTGAGCTTATTAAACAAAAATTAGTTAAAATTTGCAAAATACGAAATAGACAATAAAACAAATTTGAAATTCCAAAAAACGGCTACCAGAAGCTCAGATTAGGGTGAAAGACTACGTTATTCAAAATTTGAGAGCTCTAGGTACCATTGGTTCTTCACAGTTCGAGAAGCACACATACATTCATGCAGATTCTTCATTACTTAATTTCATTGAATATAATGCAGGGTGATGGGGACAACAATTTGAAAACTGAAACGGAAATTTATAGAAAACGACGCAAAATTCTGTTTCGAGATTAATACCCCTTCTCCTAACGTCCCTTTGGGCTAACAATTATAAAGAGTAAAACATAGAAAGGCAAATTGTCCTTAACATAACGGGAATATCGTAAATAGCCAGAATTTCTCTTTCAGCAATGAAAACTGAAGTAACAACCACACAGTGCTCATTTGAACCCTAGCCATATTTTTAACGTAATTAATTCTCACTCACATATAGAGTTGCTTTACAGACCTTTAAGCTTCGAAAAATTATCTTTAGGCCTTCGAAAATGGGTTTTCCGTAAACTTTGAAAATGTATTTAGAATGGCAAAAACTCTCAGCTTGTCGTTAATGTGTCGCCAACAAATATCATCATGGCCCCTTGAGAAAGTCTTTATATCAATATCTAGCAGTGCTATTTATACGTTTTTGATTCAGAAATACAAGTTCTAGAACTTTACACCGGAAATAAACATTTGTAATATGTCTCTGCAAATCCGATTAAACAAAAGAAGGAAAAAGTTTTATTCTTAGTGCGTGAAATAAATAAGTACATTTCGTAACATTCATAAAACACTTAAAAACCGCAAAGTAGTTAAGAAAATGAATTATTTAAAAACATTTACAAAAACATGTATCCAGTTTCACTTATACCATTAGCTGTCTAGTGCTATCATACGCAAACGTAATCATGTTGTTTCATTAAAAAATACCTAATAGCAAACACTAGATAAATGATAGATAAGCAGACACTAGATAATGAGATAGATAAGTAGAGTATATAATATTCAAACAAAGAAATTAAATTCAACTGTTTGGCCTCAAAGCCAAAAGCGCTTATCTTGACAATTGATTTCCTAAAGCTTCATCAGTGTTCATTACTAAGATATAATATTTGTGTGCGACGTTTAGAGCAACTAACAAGAAGAAAAAGTCTTGTTTTTTGCTTAGATCAATCAATCATAGTGCCCACGAACTAGCGTTCCTTCTTGCTTTCTTGGGTCATAAAGAACGTCCACTTGGCTTATCTCACTTTGAGGAACAACAGCTGATGGCTAGATGGTGGTCATTTCTTCAAAAGTGGCCATTGCAGAGTAAGATAAGCCCTTCCTAAAATGCTCTATAACTCTGACGTTATCTACCTATGGAAAAATAGAAGTATGATACTTAGTTTGCGGGATCATTACTTTTGTGTTATGGAATCAGTAATGGTATACAAATGAAAATGCATTCTGTTTCATTTGACAGATAATTGTTGATGAATGTAAATCATTAAAAAAATTTTTACTTTCATTATTTTAATTTTAACTTTTATTTGATTTAAATAATAACCGTACATCAAAATAACATTACAGCATATTCACAAATATAGAATTCTTATAACATGCTGTAGCGATTTAAAAAATTGTCTCAGCTATAGATAAAAATTGCAGCTTTTAACTTTTTCATCATAAAATATAATTTTGTTCAAGTAATCGTACACAAATGTGCAAAAATATCTTCAGTAGATTGAAAGATAATATGATTGTGGTTTAAACAAAGACAATTTGAAGAACGTCTTGGGGATTAAGGCAGTTCTTTGCTAAAGCAGTCCCGTTTAATGACTTGGTGACATTTCAGATTTGCATGCTTCCAATTTGCAGTTTGCCATTTTTTGCGACTCAATACGGTGGCTACTAAGAAGTAATTGAATTTTTTATACGAAAACTCCATTCTAATTCGCAAAAAGTAATTGGTAGCTATCGATAACCTATATGTAAACAAACAAAACAGCTTGTAAGCCCTTTATGGACTCTTATTACTTTATGGTAGTTAGTAAAAGCATTTCTGCGATTAACGAGCATGTGGATCTGTTGTTGCGGATCATCTCATTCATCTAGCCTGTCACTAGCATAAAGCTTGAGGACCAAATAAGCGACAGTACGACAGGGATCCCAATTTTGATAGAACTCACCCCATTGGAAGGGTCCAAGGATATCCACACATATACAAACTCTATAAATTTACAAACATTCATGTCTTCTCTGCATTCAAACCCCGAGAGCAGTAAACGAGCCAGGAGTACTAAATCACAATATCGATTGGAGCAGCGGGAGATGTGTCTAATCATGAGAAACGTTTTAATGCCTGCTACTATCATATCTCAACAGAATTAGGTCAAGAAACAATTGTTGATTATGCAAGTATAATATCTGATTAATGGCTTGATATTAATATAAGACCTTCGAATAGTAATTATTTACCTTCGCATATTAATACTAATTACCAATTCTTGTCTTTTCCGAGCCAAATAGAAAAACTGTTTGGCGAAAGAAGATGTTGTCAACCATGTTTGAGCTCGTCACGTAATATATTAAAATAATAATAGTAAAATAATAATAAAATAAAAATTATAAATGTGTTTCATGAACAAACATAAACAAATTTTTAGTTAGCAGTGAATTGAATTAAATTGACTCCGTCGATAGATATGTGCATAAACATAGTATAGAATAAATGTAATCACTCTTTGAACTTTACTACGTTTATTTACCATAGTGACACTCAGGCGCTACTCTCAAAACGTTAAATCTCAAATTAACATTACAGAAAATCATGCACAGCAAAATACAGTACAGGTCTATCTGATGAATTACCAAATCGTTGCCATATGTTCCATGCAAATGCTATGATAAAAATTAAAACATATATAACAAAAATTAAACAGAAAAAGAAAGTTTTCACACACGATCAGTATCGCTTACAATTAATGCGCATGGGTTGCTCCTAAACGTTATCCTCTATCTGAGACAGACTTGGGAATAGAACATTTCGTAACATTCCCGGAGTTAAAATTAAAAATTTCAAAACAGTTATTACAAATAATGTAAACATATGAGAGCTATAATAAAATACTAACAATAACAAGTTATAGTACTGAAGAATATACATTTAAATCATTACAGCAAACAGCAATTACCTGTTAGCAACTACTTAGATCTTAGCAACAAGTAAGTGTTTATATTAGAGCTATATATCAATCATTATACAATAAGTAGACAAATATCTCGAACATTTACTTCATTTTAACAAAATTTGATTCGGCGGTCTTGCAGTTACTTAGTCCTACTCTGTTATCACTACCCAGAAAAACCTCTGCTATTCTCCCCACAAACCATTTGGTGGAAGGTAAATTTTCATACTTTATTAGTACAAGAGTTCCCAAATGAACGTCTTTTTTTTAAGAATTTCAACTAGTGGCGTTCTTGTAAATTATTACGACAATCACGTTTCCATAATTTCTAAATTTTCTGAGGGTACTTTGTAATTCTTAGCCATTTAGAAAGTCTGTTTTCATTTATGTTGGATAAATCGTGTTCAGCAAAGCTTGCGAGAGGTTTACGGACCAAAACGTGACATGGGGTCAAAATGTTTCTAATCAGCCGAAAATGGTGTGGCAGGTCTTGAGCTCAATACGCCTGCAGTTTCTGTTAAAATAATTAAGAATTCTTCCAAATTTAAGCACTAAAATACCAACAACTCTCTTCAAACGACTCTTGAACGATTTAACCCGACTTTCCGAATTCCGCCGAAATTTAATGACCAGGGAGGAATGAATTTCCGCTCTATACCTTCAGTGGTATAAAAATTTTCTAAATTCTTACCTGGATACTCAATCAATTTTTGATTTCTACATCAGTTCCAATAAAAGATTTAGACTCATTTCTCATTATTCTAAAATATTTTTCCCTTTTACTTTCCTCTTCTTCATTTTCCCGTTTTAAGCTTGGATAAAAATTGGCTTGTTTTGCCTGTTGCAAGGTCTAAGTGTGTTGGTTGTCAAGGGTTTCTTTCGATGGAACAATTTTTACGAGGTAATGTAACTCTTCACAGGTGCAACACGACATTTCAATGCAACAAAACGCACAGAAATTTGCTGTTGTTTACGCATTTTTACGTAAACAACAGTACCATACACCTTCTGACCCGGCATCTGAGAAGCAATGGATCTCCATAGAATCGGCTTCGAAATTCAAAATAAATCTAGGAGCTATAATCTTACTCAGATAATGGAACTCACAATACCGCTTTGTCCACTCTTAAGAGATATGTATGGGTTGTTCATCATCCCATGTGAATTTTCGAACCCAAAGTTCTTTTAGTCTAGCGATGAACGGAGTTATTAACCCAAAAAGGTAAAAAATCTTCCCTGCATTGTTTAAGAAACATCTTTTTGTATTACGCTTAATTTAAGGAATTCATAAAACTAACTATGTCTATGCTCAAACTGTCTTCATTAGTATCCCAGAACATTCTAAAGATCTTAAGTATCTCTTTTGTGGGATCTTAAGTATCTTTATCTTCATGTGGATGGATTTCGAACCCTTATTCCTCCCGTCTTTTCATCAGTTCAGGATCATTAGATAAATACAAGAATTCAGTATTTCAAATGCATTTGGCTGCTCATCGCAATATTTTTGTATGTGTTCTTTAATTTTTGCATCTAACAAGGACGGGTTCGACTTAATCCCAAAATTTACACGCCTAAATCTGTATATCACTAATTTTATATCATTTAATTGTGTATTTTTACAGAAATCCCACTGTATCTTAGTCTTTTTCTGCCAAAGCAATCTGCGAACATACATTTTTCACATCCGCTGAAATAGCAACTTTAGTCAATCCGAAATTAATTAGCAAATGTAACATGCTAGGTTCCAAATTTGTCCTTGTCCATAGGCAATCGTTTGGTGATAACTGCATCACCTCATGCAAACTGCCATCAAAGACCATTCTTGTTTTTGTCGATGCACTAGTTTCTCTAAATACCAGTTGATGTGGTTTACTGTCAGGAACATTTTTATCGAACACTTTCTCAATAGTACCTTGCTTAACATAATCATGTAATATTTCACTATATATATAAAACACCGTTTTGTCATAATTCACTCGCTTTAGAAGAGTTTTTAACCTGTTATCAACTACTCGGTAATTATCAGCTAATTCATTTCAGTACGTTTGCAAAGATAAAGTAACCTCGTAACGACCAGCCTTAAAACTAATTCTCTTATCAAATATTTCTATAACTTCGTCTTCGTCGTGGCAATAAGGATCATCTTTAATTTCTAAATGATTCTCTTTTGAAAAGCATTTTTAATTAACGCTCTGAATTACCATTAATTGATCCATAATACGGTAAATTATTTCCATGTGAAGAATCATTTATATTTCTACTAACTATATACCAAATGCACTGTTTTGTAACGTAAAACCTGCGTGCGGAACATAGATTTTTATCTGCTCTTAACGTATTGTAGAAATCTTCTGCGTGGAGTAACAGGTTTATTTTCACTCTTTATAAAATTCCGGATCCGGTAAATTCAGCATCTTATGAATCATAAGGTTACTAACATCGATAAACTTTATGATAGTTAAACCCTCTATTTTTGGAATTGCTAAAAGTTCTAATTTCCTTTTGCACATCTATACCTGATTAAAAATGAGAAAAACTGCTTCTCTTTCTATTGTAGTTGAAATAGCTGATATACTGCAAACCGAAATGTTTGTTTTTTCACATTTTAAATTCAGTATACCGCTAATTTAGAGGTATAAACACTAGAAACACTTTCACTATCACATAATGCCTTCACTTTATTAAATTTCCTTCATCAGTCTTGATAAATACAAAAGCGGTAGATAAAATTATGTTTTCCTTAATGTTAGCAGCCGTAGCTGCATATGTATTCAATGCCCTTGTTTTTTGATAATCCGACTCCTTCTGATCTGAACTGTCTGCTATTTTTACTGTGGCACCATTGGAATTACTTTAATTTTGAGAACGTAGGAGAAAGCTATGTTTTCTCTTACATTTTTTTGCAGTTTCTCATACTGTGCTAATTCAAACAACAAAAAGCATAAATTATGTTTCTCACAAATTCTATCATTTCTTTTACACTTTGGAAATAAAGGACAATGAAAATAAGTTCATGATTACTCAAATTACATAATCTACACAAATTCTGTGTGTGATTTGTGTTTGCATTAAAAACGACAACAGTAACTCTATGTGCAGTTTTTTTTTATATTAGTTACTCTTTTTGAAGCTTTGAGAGTTCTTGCATCATCTTTGTAAAATTCTATGAGATCAGTTAAAGGCAAATTTTCTTTCTTTAATTATCTCTCTCACCATATTTTTTGATAGGATCTAATTTTTTCCCTAAAATGTATGCAAATATATTTGAAGAAACTCTTTTAACACATTGATTTAAAACTTCTAATAATGACCTCACGCATTCATTTGTGATAGCAATAGGATACACATTTCTAAATCGTTTTAGATGAGTATACACTTGTTAGCGGTGATAACAGAATCTTTCGTCTAGTAAAGAAAACGCTAACTTATAAATAGAGTCAGCTATGGATATTGACTGCAGGATGCAATAAGCATCTCCTCTTAGCGCAGATTTTACCGCATGTGTTATTTTACCGCACCTGTTAAATTAGGGTTTGAATTAACACTGGCTAAAGAAATCTTTAAACGAAAGCCACTCATGTCAGCTACTCGAAAATGTTGTCAAAGTAATTTTTGGTAGTTTAACGTAGTTTTCTGTATTCGAGGAAGCAGATGGCTCAGATTTATTTTCCTTGGAAAGCTTCTACATTTAAGAAAATATAGCTAGCCTACTTTACATACAACGAACACTTTCAGTACATAACCGAAACAAGGAATTGAAATTAAAATTTATCTGTGCATCAAACACTTTAAATTTATTTTTTATTTTTTCTAAATTTGCACATTTTCGTCCGCTATTTTTTCCCTTTTTTCGTTAACTGTATTCTAGAGATAATTTGATCTTGTAACTGTGATTTTTTAAAAACAAATATTGTAATTCAAAACAATTCATTACTTAATTATGTCTTTAAAATCTGAAAGAATTTAACATCGCTAGTTTGCTTATAGAAACATCACATCTACGAAACGTAATAACTTCATTCCAGTTCGCAGATCAATTATGAGATCTTTATGAAGCACTTATTCGGTATTTTATCTCGATGAAAGCCATGGCAAATTATGAAAGGCAATCAGGATATTTTATAATTTCTCAATTTCCGAAGCAAGTAATTACATGGAGAATTATGCTATCGGAAGATTATTGCTTTTAGAGTTTTCCAATCATCTTCGTGATTACTGTAGTTCTCAATCAATGAGATAAATAACTTATTGGAAATACGTTTGTCAGCATCAGGTGCGTTTATTGTTAAGCTCGTTTCATTTGAATTTTCGATATAAGAATTGTTTGAATTCATTTTGAAAGAAACAATTTATTCCTAATGCATTTTACGTTGCGACAGACATGTGTTTTGCATGAATATATGCAATTTAAAAGTTAATTATCCAAGTAATATCCTCTTACTTTAAAATTCCATTGCAATGCATACCATTATCACCTTGATGAAAGTAAGTATTTTTGGTTTGGGATAAGGAAATACGTGAAAGCGATGAGAATAATTGCTTTTGAGCATCTTGTGATATAAATTGTTTGCGAAATTTTTGCATTCTTATTGAAGTCGCATTTAAACTCTTTCTGTTCTTTAGGTATACGTTCAAGTAATATACCATTCAGCCGACATGAATTAAAATATATTCATCCAAAGGTCATTACTTATGCATTGGTTTCTAATATAGCATGTATTTTAATTAATTTAAATCACATATAATTTACATATAATTTGCTTGACTGCAGCTATCTGATGTAACTTTGCATAAAAGCATGAAAGCAACTAGAAAATAATTATAATATTTAAATTAACTTTAAACACCAATATTTATATGATTATATACATTATATATTTAATATGTACACACACATATATAAAACGTAATGTTTTCCAAGCGTAGTCGTGATTCCGGGTGCTTTAAAAGCTGACAATCTCGATAGCTGAGTGGCAGGGCATGAGGAAGGAGTTGTTACCAAACTAAGTTCAGCCAATTATCATCTTTATTTCCAGATTTTGAAGCACACTAGAATAATTCCTCTTAAACAATGTACTATTTAATCATAATAATTGCTATAATTTCTTATATACAATTTACACAGGTTAATGGGAGCTACATCATATTAGAAGGAAAAGCAGAGCATAAAAAACATGTTAGCAATGGCGGAAGCCAGGGAAAGAAATACAGCAATATAATGACGTAATTCTTGCGCCAAGAGTATTTATCCAAATCTCATGTACAAGTACAACTAATCTGCGATGGGTTAATTATAGTTTTAGTTGCCCTTTTCACGTAGCGTTACATAACGAGAGAAAGATCTCAAATTTGCGAGAATAATGAATTTAAGGGGAGAGCACCAAATCTAGAATTTTAATTTTGAGACCGCCAGTTATTTTTTTAAAGCAGCTATTTCATTTTGTTATATCTTACAGGTATATGAAAATTTTATGATGTATAAAATTTTATAAAAATTAAAATGCAGTCTGATGCATATTTCATAAAACCAATTTTCCTACATTTAAGCAGTTTAAATTACATATCTATAATCTCTATATATGATTTTTAAAGATATTTTACTTTATTTCCCAATGCTAAATTTTTTTAATGCTTTTAGGCTTGGGAAATTATTGATTTTATTTAATAAAATGAAACAGCCATTTTAATTTCTATCACCAAAGCTGGGTTTTACAGGAATTGAAATTTATTTTTTGAATTTCCTACTCTTCTACTTTTTGTTAGCTTCTCATTTTTTATTTTTATTTCGAAGAATAAATTCTTTTATTTAATTCATTTTGTATGCCTTTCTATCTTGAAATCAAAACTTTTTGTTTTTTATCCATTGTAAAGCAAAATACAGAAAATGTGATATATTGCGGAAAGGAAAATAATTTCGTTCAGGATCTGGTATTATGTACATATTAAAATACATCATTTTTACATCAATTTCTTAATCTTCTACTATTCAGGTATACATTATATCAATTCATCAGGAAAAATAATGCGAGTTCAGTTCAGTTATTAATCAGACTTTTACATTATGCCTCTTGAAGAAAAGAATTCACTTATCATGTTATATTATTTGCTCATTCTCAGATCTAGAGCGCACGTTGAAGGAGATATAAGGGGAATAACCTGAAGAATGTTCAATTTCCGTGCAGTTGTTTTTGCTACTGAAATCATCGCAGAAAATTTATTCTTGTCTTAAAGGACGCGTGTAATAGCGCAGAATGCCAGGCCGTTAACTAAAGGAGTTATAGCAGACAAACGATTTTACGAGGGGCATGGTGATCGGACTGAGAAGATAAGGTTGCTCCATACGGACCAACTTGGACCTGGACACACCTGGGCGCACTCACAGTACACCAGCTATGGCGACGATGGTTCTAACAAGAAAATGTGGCAAGTTCGAGAGGGGCCGGTGTATTCAGAGTGACGTCAATAAGCGTGGATCGACGTATCCGCCGAAATCGTTGGTGCACCCGCAAGCCACTTCTACCTTTATTGTGCAGCATGTTCAAGATACCTTGGATGTTCCCAACCTGCACTCGTGGCGTCCGCTAAGAACACTGTCATGAACACACATCATAGACGGCAATAGCTGCAATGGTGTTGGGCTTCAGGGTTTGCCCAGTGCCCTTTATCAGCAGGAGAACGCCCGACCACACACTGGTCGCGTCAACCAACAAGCTGTGCAAGGTGTACAGATGCTTCCCTGGCAGCCGTGCTCTCTGATCTCTCACCAATCGAACACATTTGATATGTGACTTATTTTATATATGTAATGTTTAATGCATTAAAAAACTGACTACTTTAAAATTCAATATAATTTAAAGTGCTATTCTCTTAAATAATGTATTTCAAAACATGTAAATAGGAAAGTACAAAAAATAAAAATGTGACTACTATTGTCAGATACTGGTGAATGTTTCTCAGTGAAAATGTTTCCCCGTTGAGTGGCAACATACAGCCGCATCACTTGGTTGGAATTCTGAGAAACATATTTGAATGATTTTCATTCAAATATGTTTATTGTTATATTAAATACTATAGTATGTTATATTAAATACTGTTATTATGTTATATTAAATACTTATTGTACTCTTTTAAATGTCAATCCCTCGGTTTCAGCTTTCAGAAGAACTGCTATATTCTGGCGTATTTTCGAGCACATACGACAATAATAAAACACACATTTTTCAGTACGGAGGATTTACATTTCACCGAACAATACCCGATTGTTGTTTACTTTGTATTATTATTCACGAACGTACCTGTAAACTGAAAAGTTAGCAATACATTGTTTACGTCAGCTCATAAATTTGCCAAGAAATTGACGACTTTTCACCAAGATGCAGACAGAGAGAAAGTACCTAAATGCCTTATTCGAATTATTCTGCAAATATCTAGTACTCATTTATATATTATATTATATTGTTATTCTTTTATAAATAAAAAGGCAAAAAATCAATTAGGTGATACTTGATTCCTTTATTGTCTCTTTCGATTTCGCTACGTATAACACATACTTAAGTACTATTGCAAAATCTTAGAATTCTTTAATTTAAAGAAGAAATTAAAGAATGAACACAACTTGAAAATTTTTTATAGAATTATCGAAACATAAATAGAAATTCTTAATTCGAATATTTTTTAGTTTCATTTTTAGCGTTCAGACAGTGAAATTTCCTAAATTTTAAAATTAATTCATTCATGTAGTATTTGTTTCCATCTTTCTAACTAATTTGCTCCTGGATTTTTGGTTAATGGGTTATAACTGAAAAAATAATACTACTGAAGACCTTCCCAAGAAAAGGGGGATAGCTGATTATGTTGATTGTTCTGAAGGTCATTGGACGTGGGAAGACAGACTGAACGGTCAAGAACACGATGATATTGATGAAGACAATGAAGACATGCAGTCTGTGGCAGATGACACAAACAGCCGCTCCAGTATAATTAAATTGTTTGAGGCATAGGGAGTTTCAGTGAACTTTAATAAGGGCCTCGCCAGATTCAGGATATGGGGTACCAGAAACGAACATATCGTATTAAATCTGGTAATGTTAATATCATTATGTATTCTAACTGGAGTGCAGGTTTCTTTAAATAAATAATATTATAGTAGTAACCGGTAGTCTTCCATGAATACTTCTCATTTAAGAATTTCATTTCTCTTGCATGTAAATTGATGAGCTAATTTCTCTCACTCAACTCTGTTTGAAACAAACACATTTTGTTTTCCAAAATAAATATTACAAGCAAACTGAGGGATTAGCCATGGGAAGCCCCCTCAGTCCCATCCTGGCTGATATCTACATGCATTATTATGAATCAAGATTGTTTGAAATTTTAAACTTCCCTGTATGGTTCCGCTACGTAGATGATACTTTTACCCTGTTTGAAGGTAATAAAGATGATTTAAATAAAGTTCTTTCAACAATGAATTCTATTGATCCTGCTATTCAGTTCACTTTTGAAGTTGAGACTTGCAATTCTCTTCCGTTTCTCGACATTCTAGTCACACGCAACACATACGACTTCAGTACTACGGTTTACCGTAAACCTTCATCGGTTTGCCTTCCACCACACTTTAAATCATGTCATCCGACTAAACAAAAGTTAGCTTCATTTTATTCCTATGTTTTCCGTGCTCTTCAAGTTTGCTCCTCCAAACTATCCCTTGATAAAGAACTAAATTATTTAAAAGCAATAGCTATTGACCGGGGCTTTTCACCCAACATTATTAATCAAGCAGTTAAAAAATTCTCTTCTCAACACACTAAAAGGCACACTCTTGTTTTAGGAGATTATAAAAATTCTGTTGTCATTCCCTTCTTTCCATCAGTTAGCTATAAAGTTGCACATATTTTGCAGAAATTTAACTTTCGAGTCGTTTATTCTCCCATCAATAAAATTCCGAGTTCCATACTCAAGGACCCCGTTCCGGATATGAATTCCTGGGGGATTTATAGGATTCCTTGCCAATGTGGTTTAATTTACATTGGCCAAACTAAAAGAGCCTTAAAATTTCGCGTCAAAGAACATGAGGCATATGTTAGAAAAAAGGAAACTCAGAAGTCTTCTGTTGCTCAACATTGTTGGTCCGAAAATCACATTTTCAATTTTTCTGCTGCCAAAATTATTCAAAAAACATCTTCCATTGGAGAACTGGATTTTCTAGAGGCATTTCACATTCAAAAAAATCTTTCTGTTCTAGTTAACGATCCTAATTCCAATCCAATTTTGCCTTCGGCCTTTAAAGAAATTATGTTTTAGCTCTGGTTTCACCAACAGATGGCGCCACGTGCTTATTCTTGTCCGTGCTTTCTTATCTTATCTAATCATTATTTCCGATCTTCTTCATTTACGGTTTCGCAGCTGAGGATGATGGTTCGGTAAAAACCATCGAAACTAGTCCTGTGAAAATATTGAGAATATTACGCTGATTTTTGTTGTTTTGACTTCTGAATTACTTCTCATTTGTTGTGTCCTTGCCGTAACCCCATCCTTCGGAAATTAAATAATTCATATAATTTTCCCCTCTCGATTTTCGGAGGAAAAAAATTGATTGTTAGAGGGAAGGGAAAATACGCGAGAAAACATAAAAATGGTAAAGATTCAGTGAGAAAGTTCCTAATTTGTAATCGTTGTCGGAGAACATTTAATGTAATCTATATGAATGTTTTAATGAGAAGAGCAACTTTGCAGTTTGAAGCAAATCTCAAGAAAGAGGAATGTCAGTGGCTACGAAATGCAGGTGCCACTAAAGGAATTCTAGATTATGTCACGTTACGTAAACGCTCAGACTGACTTATAGCACATGTTAAATTCGTAAATGAGTCAATCCACTATATAACGTAATTCAAACCCAAAGGAGATACTGGTCGTGGATACGCTTCCAGCGTAACTTCCGGGTGACTAGAGGATAGGAAATATGGGACCAAATAGGGAACTAGGCTAATCTGATCATTATTATGATCACATGCTGTTGATCCTAGGGGTAAATTTAAACTGCAGAAACATCAGATATACTGTAGAAAATTATTTCTACATCTCGAAGCCTCAAAATTTTCAGTACGTCAGAAAATGAATTAAATATTATAATTCATTAAAGATAATTTTGTACTTTTAAAGAATTCCTTATTCAGAGTATCATTCACTCAAAACCTCTTTATTTGATAAACTTGCATAAAAAAACCTGATAATATAAATTTAATTTTAATACTAAACTCTGCAATGGAGGCTGTCAAATAAGGAGATGTTTTGTTAAGGAAGCTGAATTATGGTAGTTGGGACTGAGTCTAGCCCCAAGCTCACAGGCTGGCTGTATGATTGGTTTTCGTAGTTTCTCCGTGTGTAACATGAAAACTACCTTGTTTTTTCTTGGGAAGTCATCCACGAATTCATCCCTCTCCTTAAGCAAATATTCGTCGTGTGCTTTGTCGTATTAGAATAATTAACATCATCCAAATGACTCCTTAAAATGCACAAATAGAATGCGAGTAACATATAAATGTACATAAATCGAATATTTGTGCGCAGATGTTATCGCTGTACAGAACCACAGCATCACTGTTAAATCCGTCGTAACAATTAGTAGACAGTTGTTAACTTACAAAACGTTTTGCTAATTAATAACGTAAGTAAATTACAAGTAAAATAAGGAACACTAACGGTAATTAATATATCTTAAATCCCTTTGAGTGATATTTACTATATTTGTTCATGTAACGTATAAAATAATACAGAAGGAAAAAACCTGCTGAAAACTAATCTACATATCGCCAATATTTATAATATTATAATATGAAATCAGGTGTTTGGAGGGAGTTGAATATTTCTAAATATATATGAAATTAAGTCAAAATAACCTTCCCTACCCCGAAGAAGAACCTGAAGCATATAATCTTTGATAGCATACGATTCCCTAGCTCAGGTTACACGAAAGACAATAACACTTTGTGTGATGATTAAATGGTAACTTTTCTATTGATATAGTTTGTCTACTTCGTTTCGTCAGCAATTCTTTCTGGTCCATTATTCATAGTCTGTAATCTCTCTGACATGCATAAAAGCCTTCCACTTACTCCGCATATTCTCCCTACATATTTATATATTTTCCAGCAACTTTTAGCACCTGATGAAATCTGATAGTGTTTTAAATTCTTTTGAGCCATAATTCTGCAAAAGTAGATTTTAATAACTTACATCTCATTTCAAGAGCACGCTGATTGCACGCTGAAAGCACGCTGAAGAAGCTGAATTGTGCGCTGCCATGTCAAACGAATTGACCGAGCGAAAGATCACTACATATCGATATTACTAGGTACAGTTCGACCGCCTCATCCGCGACCATGAGCGCAAACACGCATGCGCCATTCGGTCTGAATTATTCTCAAAATAGGGTGGGTGAATAGGGACTTTTTTCCCGTCCATTCTCTCTTTGCGGAGGAAGAGAAGACTTTCACCTCCCAGCGAGTAGTAAACCCCCTTTTGGACGATTCTATGTGTTTTGGCAGAATGCTAGCCAGGGTTGTGTTTGAGACTGTCGAACTTATGATGCAGCTTAATGTTTTAGATATGATATATGAGTTCAAGTGTGATTCATGCCTAAAGCATTATAAGATGCCAGCTGGTGAGAAAATATTCTTGAAAAAAAATCTACTATTGCCAAAGAACCATATTTGAAAAAGACAGTATCGATATAGGATGTATGTGTATTTGGTGCGTCACTCAAGTGGATCCCGGGTACAAGTTAAGCACGAAGAGCACCGTGTGTCAGGTATAGTCCACTTGATAATACCTATCAACACACCCACCATTATTTCTGCATTCGGGGTAGTTAATTTATAGTAGTATAAAGTCTAATGCAATGTAAGGAAAACACAAACTTCTATCTACTACGCAAATGACAAAAAAAAATTCTTTCAGGCGTATAGAGATGATATTCTAATATTTTACCCATTATCTTTATGAAATATTTTAAGAGAAATCTTTATATTATTAGAATATAACTACAGCAAAGTCGAGCCTACGAATTGGGTAGAATTAAAATAATTGATAGTTTAATATAATTTGATAATAATAATAGCAATAATTTAATAGAATAATAATTTGCTAATAATAATAATAATAATTTGATAGAATAATAATCTAATAACAATGATAGTTTGATATAATAATAATTTGATAGAATTAATGAATTGACAGAATTTGAGTGAATTATTCGATATAATTAAGTTAGATTAGGACGATTTTGGAAAAATATGTTTCCATTCTTCAGCTGCTAGTTGTTACCAGCAAAGAAATTATGCCTGATTGAAATATAATACTTTTTTTACTCCATTCTAAAGCGCATGCATCTTCATAAACAATACGGAACACCGTTAAATTCATTAGTTTGTCCTCTCGGGTGATTTTGATTTCAATGCTATGCTTACATACCATGGTAAGTAATACTTTGCTTATATATTATTTACTTCGTCTGCATCGGCAGACTTTGTTATCCGACACATTCCTGCATTTTGCTTAAAATATGTTTTAGATAAATATTTTAATTCTATTCTGAAACTTTCAATGAGAATTTATTATAATCAAATCTCATGAAATCGCTTGACTCAGTTTAATTTTCTTTTTGATTATTCCTTACTGCTTAAATACGATATAAATGCATTCATATAAATGACAAGCACAAAAAGCTAAATGAAAAACAGTTTAGCTCGTAAGAATCTTAACTTCTACTGTATCTAACTTAATGTTTATTTATTTATTATTTCAGTTTTTTACTAGGCATATTTTTTCAAAAATGATACGTGCATTTTACAAATGCAAAACTAAATAAAACAGAAAAGTCTTATTTAAGTTCATTAACTTACACATATTTTGCCTCCATTTCTGGAGTTCTAATGGTGTAGATTCATGTCACTTCAAGAGCATATCATTTAAGCATTTCTTTACAGCCATGCGAATATTATCACTAATGATGACCTCTCAAATACTAGCTAAGCATCCCTTGAAGCTACCACGATACATGATTAGCGAGCAAATGCTCTTCGTCGATAAGTGCTCCACGAATGTTTGCAGCATTATTCAAGATATTTCATCTTTGTTTGACTTGTATTTCATCCCTCAGAAGACGTAAGTATTTATGCTCAGAAAATTGCTTTTGAA
>KK120345.1:332293-387117 GCA_000611955.2 Stegodyphus mimosarum
TCCAAATCCAAGGTATGAAATCAATTGCATATTGAAGTATTGTTGAAGCATTATTTAAAAAAAATTATTAGAATGACATGTTAAAAGACCTCAATAATATTTATTATAAAGTAAGCCATATTTTACACTTCCCAAATAAATGTCAATATTAATATCTGATACGCATACAAGTCATTAAAAATTTACGTGTTTGAGGATTTTCACAGGAAAAAGAAAGCTTTTTTTTCACTAGTGGTAACTAAAAGCATGAGCCTGTGTAAAGACTCCCTTGTGAGCATAATATTTCAAATGCTTTCCAAAGCTTACGATTTAATTGCAAATTTTAGTCTTAGCAACGTCGATGAAATGAAATGTTTGCCTTTAATTCATTAAAGTTTAAACATTTAAAAATGACGTAATATATAGCCTTTATTTCTCAGCAAGAATCGATTATCAAAATTAATCTGTGCTAACTATTTGACAGCTATAATAACTGTTTGAAAAATGTGAATTGGAAAACCGTATGGTTAGAGCCACAATATGATGGGCATGCTTGCTAATCATTAAGTCTCTTACAATTAAGATGTTTAGAATAACTTTGCAAAATATCGGAGACTAACGAAGTTCCTAGATATTACAATAGACATTCACACGTCAAAATATTAAATAAATTTTTTTACCTTTTATTCTTTCTAGGCTGATCATAACATTTTCTTTATTTATTTACCTTCAGAGAAATTGTTTCCTCCTGGTTTTCTTTAATAAAATGTCATCGGTTTTTTTTATTATTTTAATTCAAACCTATATTTTATTATTAGGCTGAATTTTTCAAATTCGTTTTACTGCATTACTCAGATTGCTAAATACCGTTTTATTTCACAAACTCATGAGTTATGTTTCGCAATACGAATCCAGTGTGGTATTTCTCAGATGATTAGGCACTGCATCTAAAATGGTGCATTTGATATATTAATAAAGGGGAACAAAAAATGTGCAAATTCGCATTTTAAATTCTCTGGAGGAGATAAACACAATTCCTTCAGTTGAAATATCTGCTAACTCAACTACAATTGAAATGCTCCTAATTGCGTTTCATGTTCTTCAGGGTAGTTGATTGTTAAACGTACAATCGACTGTTATAAAAGAAACTCGGTATAAGAAATTTTCAGTTATTTGAATAGAATAAAATTTTTTTAAACAATATTAAACTACACACTAACATTGTGTGTACCATACCTTTGCATTTCTCAAATATAAAGATGAACTTCTGGTATCCTGCAAATTATACTTTGTGCTTCAGTCAAGCGCAAAACCGTTTAGCAAGGTTAGGTATGCATACATATGCAAACTTTAGATCTGCATATAGCATGGCAATAAATTGCAAAGCTCTATCAATTGATCAAACTCTAAATCTCATGAAAGTTATTGATAATAGTATTTCACTAGAATTTACTCATGAAAATATATTCACACGTTTTTCTTTTTGAAGTTAATTTCGCTTGTAAAAAATTTAATTTTAGAAAAATTAACATTAAATTTTCTTCAATTTTTTTATCGAGATTGTGAATTTTACGAAACTTTCTCAAATTATCTATAAGAAAGCTGTAATAAAAAAATCCTCAGCGATGAAAAAAAAGTTATTTATGAATAATTACATTATTTGTAGTTAAATGCCATTTTTGAGGGAACGTTTACAAGCTATTTTATTTTTTTCATTTATTTACTCATTTGCTGGCTGTTTTTCCTTCCTTGTACGAAGTAAAGGAAGTACTGTAATCGCTAAACATTGTGGGCATTGTATTTCAACAAAAATATCCATTTTGACTGCTCTCAAATCCATTTGAAGGATAATTTTGCATGATATGTGTATGTACGAACAGAATAAAGGACTATATTTTCCCAAACGGTTTGTAAAATGGATTCAGAAGAGATTTTTTCACGTCTGTTCGTACGTATTTATGTATTTTGCATAACCCGCAAACAAGTAATTCTACACGTTGCAATTTTGTATATAGGACTACAATAATATATAGTTATGCACCTCCCCTTTTGCTTCCAATCGTCCGCAGCAAACATATCTGTAACATATATATATATGTGTGTGTGTGTGTGTGTGTGTAAGATATAAGAAAATACGATAGCTGCTTTAAAAACTAATTGGTGATCTCAAAATTGACATTCTAAATTTGTAAATTTGATGATCTTCCTCTTAATTCATCTATTCTCCTGAATTCGAGATCTTCCGACATTACGTAACGCCACTTGAAAAGTGCAAACTAAAACTAATATTAGCCAACCATAGCTTCTCACACCTACTCTGGTATAAATACTCTGGCGAGCTAATTACGTCGTTCCCTTCTGCTAGCTTCCACCTTACTAATAACTCCTCACTTTTCTTCCCGTCTAAAGTGTCTGCGTCTTAATTCTAAGAATCAATGTACATAGCAATTTATCATCTTCATTATGAATACTCATAGAAATGTATCAGATTTCATTATAACTGGATGAACATCTATGGAGATGATTTTATATGTATGTGAATAAAGACTGGAAATTCTTCAAGTTCATGTTTTGTAATCTTCATCTGTAAGTCTTCAGGCTCAACTACGACGACTGCAAGCTAATTCCTCCTTCTATGATTATCGAAATCATCATATATATATTCGCCCATTCTTTTACCCTGCTCGGTGAGCTCACTTTTTCCCCTTACATATTGTTAAATTGTATATTAAAATGATTGAATTTAAAGTGATTGAATTACATTGTTCTTATGTTCTGATTAAGATTTTTATGCCTTTAATTAATTTGCATGCAATAGTTGTAAAATTATCAACAATTTAAAAGTTGTTTAAAGAGAACTAAGCCTAATGAAGCCGCAATCACAAACTTTTGTGTCTTTTTCCCGAGTAGAACCGAAAGAAAACTTGCAGTTTTTGCACCGAAAACTCTGTCTTACTGCCCGCTGGCAGAATTGCTTATTTTGCGTAGAAACTCTAGTTTTAAATGTAAAAACTTTCTGTTTAACTGTATTTGGTGTGCTGTGTTTTTCTGTATTTTACAATTTTTAATGCAGATGTTTTGAGTCTTCACGTATTTTTGCCTTGCCGCTTAGTAAACGCTGAATTAATTTAATTAAAAATTTATGTCTAATGAAATTCGAGGAAATAAATTTAAATGGAAACAGGTCGTAGAAGCAAGTCATGTGGTGTCCACAACAGATCTCTTTAAAGCGTTAACATTAAAGAAATGCTTTAATTGTCTGGGACTTTTGAGAAATTTGTATGCTATTAGTTACATTTATTCAGAATGTGTCCTGTGTCTGTTAAGCAGAGGCGATGTGTGTAAACAATATTGAAAACATTTGCAGAATCGATTTGATGCGCCAACAAACGAACTTGCCTCTTCTTCATTAGTTCATATTGGGGCACTTTGCGGAGTTATCTCGGCAAAATACATGCAAATCGATAAGTAAATAGTCTAACATACTGTGGCGATGGAGTACTTCAATCAAATTTTTGTAGGGATCTGTAGACTTCGGGATAAATTCTCTCTTTGGATTTATGATTAGTAATTAGTTTGATCGTTTGCTGAGTCTCGATCGGCACGGCTGTGACATGAAATGGTGTTTGATATTTCTCATTTGTTCGGTTACGCTTCAAGGAAAAGGGCAGAGTTGAAGGGCACGATCATATTGTTGGCTGCCATAAATTGAGGAGCCCCGCCTTCGAATCTCGGTGAAGGATTGAATCTTTCCAAGTGTATAGTGACTTTGTGTTATTGAGGCACTTTAAATCCCTATCTAGATACGTACAGATAATACATGGCTAGGCCAATTAACTGTCCGTAGGGGAAGGAGACTATAGGATGCTTAACTAAAAAGATGCAGCTCCAAATCCGGAACAGATATTGGTAAAACTTATTTTTACATATTAGGTGCCTTAAGGCCTATACGCTCCTCATCGTGAAAAAAGGGAAAATAATCCGCTGAAGTACAAATGTTGGAGATACTGAAGCAATAAAAATCGCAGCAAGTTTCATAAATTGCCGGACTAGTTTTTATGGTTTAAACAGAAAATTCTTCTTTTGCTGCAGAATTGAAAACACGTTTGGATACCAACATTCGAAAATAGCCTTGCAAATCTATGAAACCTACTCTGCTTTTTGCTGCTTCAGTATCTCTTACATTTGTGGACCTTTTGTGGTATTAATGTCAGACAAGTTAGCTAAATCATACGCAGAATTGTTTCCTAATTAAAGGATAAAGCTGCTGAACACTGGTAGTTCAGTTCGAGGTTCGAATCCCGGCAAACGGCCTGGCTTCGGGGGCGTTTTCATGGTTTTTCTCCATGTGTAACCTGTATACGAGCCAGCTTTCCTTATAAATCCCTCCACAAATGCATCCCTCCCCTTAGGGCGATAGCCCTGTTGTACTTTGCCGCAATCAGTTAGAGGCTAGTAGTATGGCAGAGGGTAACCTACTTCTGTTTACAATTCGAGTACACGGCATCTTTCGATATTGTTGTCATTGGCGATGAAAAGTGCACATTGTATATTAAACATTTACCTCTGAAATCCCAATTCTATCTAAGATTCGACTTAGACTTTGAAAGCGAGTTCTTCAAATGGGAAAGTTACTCATACTTTTTGTAAGGTAGCAGTCCGCTGATGCTGCGGTCATTTTTCTTATCTACAGCACAGTGATCATAAACAAAATTTATTTCGCTTGTCTTGAAAAACAGTGAAAGAGTTCGGTATGAAACATTATTTGCACAGAAATTAAATACTATAATTAAAGCAATATAGGAAGCATTAACTGGAAATTATTATAAGATCTACACATAATGCATTCTAGATGTATTGAAATGGACTTAGAATAAGTAAGCTATATATGTCTCTTAAGCGTGTATTAAATTAATTTATTTAGTATATTTAGTTGAGTAAGGGACAAAATACCGCATTTCGTCAGATTCCCCCTCTTGCTTTGCTCAGTTTGTCGTCCGAAAAGCGAGAGCAGAAAATTATGCTAATAATTTAATTAAAGAAACGTAGTCATGGATAGACAACACACAACCATCACAATATTATATTTTAAAAGGAATTAAACTCCAACAGGAATGCATAACAATATTTACATTACAATGTCTAATAAGCTTTAAAATATCTAATAATATATTTTCATTTCTGCTTTTCTGTAAGAATATTATCCATACGCGATGCTGACTTTGCAGTTCCTGAGGCTTTAAATCATCCAAAAAGAGAAAGTGAATGTGCAGCTGAAAATAATCGCTACGTGGACGAATCCATTTTAAAAATTTAAGAGAGAAAGCACTGAGGAAGAAGAAAATTACACGAATATTTTAAACATTTTCAGAAAAATTTTTAAAAATATATATATATATGCAACATTTTTGGCCCAAATGAGAGGAAATGGAGAAGAATTTATCAAACGGCTCTTTTAAATATTAAAATATCTGAAGAAATAATTTACCAATTAGTAGCAATTAATCCAAATATATTACTTATTATACTTGAAATGTGTTCAAGTAAAGTATTAAAAAATACTTAAATCAGAATGTTTCAGTGTGAAACATTGTTTTCTTACTAGTTTGGCGTTGTAATAAATCTGACTTTAATTGGCTATAATCTTCTAATCAAAAGGAGAGCAACATAACAGATAAGTCAAAAAATATATTTTGATCAGTAGGAATAATCGGCTTAAAGAGGAATTGATAACAAAATTGAAAAATAGTTACCTGTGAGGGATTACGTTTTTCCTCTCTGCTTATTCCTAAAATTTTATGTAAATATTTAATGGGTGTAAAAAACGCGGAAATCTCAATTTCCTTATTATTATCAACCGACAAAAAATAATCTTTTTTCTTTTTCCATTCCGCTGTAATAAAACTACAATTTTATTCTCATACTATTTTACGTAGCCTTTGGTTTGCAATTTAATTTACTTGTTATTATAATTAGCCCCAAAAGGCGTTAGCCCAGAAGTGTTTTTAGTCTCGAAACAGTATTTTGCGTCGAATTGCTATAAATAAATGTTTCACTTTTCAGATTGTTGCCATCCAATATTATCGCCCTATATTATATTTAAAGAAATAAAATAATAAGGAATCTGAATGAACGTATGTGCATTTCAAACATATTGAAAACCAACGATACCTAGAACCTGTAGATTTTTAATAACGTAGTCCTCCACCCGAATAAGGGCATCTGGAAGCCCGAATCTTGAATGTTTGAATTTGGTTTATAATCTCTTTCGCATTTTTCAAAATTTAACGATTTCTTTTATTAAGGAACTCAACGAATTCAAAACGGGTACTGTACGGAATAAAATATTTTTACCTCCAGCACGCTAGATTGTCTATAAACTCTAAAACTCTAAATATATGATGTTTTTGAATTTTTTTTAGCCCAAAGGAGCGTTAGCGAAATGCTTTCCAAACTGGTATGCACTTGGAAAAAAAAATGCGCCCCTTTGGGAGCAGTATAAAATCTGAAAGCTTTCAGATTATTTTTAAATCTTTGTATTTTTATGAAATGGTTTCAAATTATTACATTACACAAAGACTTACTTATTATTATTATTATTGCTATTACTTTTCTTCATCTTATTATTGTTACTACTATACATTTAAAGCTTTGCAGCTATTGATAAATTTATTTAGAGGCCTGCATTGGGAGAGTAAGTGTATTCGTTCAAGCGTAGCTTTGTTTGTATGTTATTTCGTTAAATAAAACCGAAATTTTATGCTTCACCTGAAATTTCATTGCCTAGTATAAAATATATTGCATGCTTTTAAGCAATTTTTTTCCGTATCGGAACTTTTATTTTCAAAAAACGATTTATTCTTCAACTGCAGATACAATTCCACTGTTCTACGTTTTTACATTAACTTTTTTAAAAGCTATTGCATGCCAAACAATTTCCTGTTTGTCACATTAGTAAGCTTGATTCATTACCATAATTATAATATTACTTTAGTGTACACAGTTAATGTTTATAAAAAATGTTATTGGCTCTTTTCTGCTGTATTTAATTAGTTTACTTTAATGAAATATTGCCTTTAAAAATTACTGAGAATAATTTTTCATTTCTACATTTTACGTGTATTTTAACTATGCCTAAAATATTAATTCGCAAAACACCAGCGTGGAAAACTATAGCAATCTGTAAATTCTTAAAAGTTAAATATTTTAAATTCACTCAAATATCCGTTACATCTCATGCCGTTAACATTGCCATTTATAATACAAGGTCTTAATCCATTGTTTTTATCATTTTGCTTCCATTACAGTCAAATAATAAAAATAGGGTAAGCAAAATTTTATGTGAAATATTAAGCTTATGTGAATCTCCATATAAAATCTGGTAAACTCTTGATTATTTAGCAAATTTTAAAAGCCAGAAATGTATTTTACTCAAGACTATCGAGCTATATAACAAAAATGTAATGTGACAATGCAATGGACAATTTTGTAGCTCAAAATGCACTCACATCTTGAAAATAACGAAGGGATTATAGCTATCTGCTACTACTGTTTATAATGACGGAAGTCAGCACTGTAGGAACAATGATCTTGTAGCCTTCGGCGGCATAATATGAGGAGTATTAAAACTACTGGCCATAAAGACAGTAAAAATAATCTCTTATTCCCTCTGCTAAACGCACAAAGTACGTACTTATCATGGCTGGTGCGGTAGAGTTCAAAAGACTCGAGATAAATTTAATACAGTTTTCTGATATTATTTCTTACAATAGACTTTCTGAAATTACTCCCATTTATCGGTGTTGAACAAAAGTAGTAGCTCTAGGTCTTGTTCCTTTGCACATCCTTTTTCAGGAATCCGTGCTTTAAAACAAGTTTCAAGAAACCTTCCTTCTTTTCTGTGCAATTATTTCCCTTAATATTTTAAGCTGTATAAAATATAAACGTATTTCACTTTCTTTTATTATCATAGAGTAATTGTACTTACATGATAGGGAAAACTCTTAGCTTTGCAAAATGTAAAACGAAAAATGTATAAAATCTAGATTTTATAAAAATTCCATAGAAGACTTGTGTGTAGCTTGATTTTTGCAACATATACTCCTAAAAAGCATTTTGTATATTAAAAACATTGTCATCATATAATTCTAGAAAACACCGTGCATATATTATCTGTCTATGTATTACACATTTAACTCGTCAATATTCCATGAATGCTTGCAGTTTACCATAAGGCTTATTTAATTTAATTCGCTGCTATTATTTTGACATCTGCCATATGATTGCAGAATATCAGTTTGTTTGTTTTAGAAGGTGCGAATGAGTATTAATGGTTTTTGCCAACAATTTCTTTTAGAAACATTTTTGGAGTCTTAAAGTAAGCGTTTCAGATTAGTCTGTTTATTTCCCTTCATTTAATTACGACATACATCGTACATAAGCGTTATTTGCCTAAAGAAAGTACGCTTTCGTTGATGAGTTTCTTACGGAAACTGTCTCATATTGAGTACAGAAAGAGAAATTTAAGAAAGCTTCCATGAAAGCAACCTGTTTGCCGAAATTCCAAACCGCATTGAATATGAATCAGTTTTAACCTCTCAAGCATCGGCTGAAACCGTTTTAAGATTAGAAAATATTGATACTATTTTTAGATGGAAATTCCAGTTTAAACAATAAAAAATTTACTTTCAAGAAAGCTGAAAGTTACAACTTAACAAGGAACTGTTCTTGAATACTGCAGTTACATTATAATTTACGACTTTTTAAATTCAGTAACAATTCGTGCGTATTTATAACTTCCTATATGATTAACTTAATTTCATTTGATTGTTCTTAATTTCATTTGATTTTTGTATGAATTAGATTTTGAGCTATTAAGATATTTTAAAGTTTAACCTTTTGTATAGGTTAAAATTTTATTTAACATAAATTTGTTCAAAGTGGAAATTCAACAGAAAACAGTACAGTAAACCAAGTAACAGTACTCTGCACTGTTAAATAAAATGTTACCATTAAAATTCTCATAAAGATCTATCTATTATCCTAGACATCATGTATCAAAATCATACACGTTTATCGTAGAGATATATCTTTTTGCCATATAATTTTTGAATTCTCAAAAGCAGAAGACTCAAGCCGTAAACGGAATTAAGTTCGTATCCACACATCAACACGTACCATAAAAATGCAGGACCTTAACAAAGTTTGAGAAACCAAAGTTACTGAATTCCAAAACAGAATTGAAATTCAAACTTCTTGTTCATTTCAAACGAGTTTCAAGCTCTCGGGTTTACAGCTATGTGCAATTCAAATCCGCATACCTACTTTTATGCCAGAAAATGTATCTGAACTTCGTCGCGAAAGAGTATCTTTAAATTTCCAATGCACTTTCATCATTCAAACCTAAAATATCTCCCTACGGCAAACAGAAACATCATTTTTGGGGACGTATCTTGCGGTCTCATACATTTCACCTCCCGCATTGCAGAATTGCCTTCGAGGCTGATTTTACGAATATTATTTCGTTTTTTGATGTTTTTGTTTCTGACTTCATCCGGCGCAAAGTGGAGACATCACTTCCTACCACTAACAGAAGTTCTTTTTTCACTTTTCACGGAGCGCTGAATGCATTGGTATCGAGTGTTTTTTCTTTTCTGTTTTCTTGGGCTGCGGTCACATCTCAATTTTTTGTGGCTGAAATGTCACTGGGAGTCCACAGACTCGCCTTTCGTCCCAGAGGATAAGCCAAAGGATCATTCTGCGAAATTGAATTTAAAGTATTTTCAGAGTCTGAAGCAAACTTTCTTCATATGTTATTACATTCGATCCGATGACCATTGAGTATTTTTACGGTATAGGACATTAATGAGAAAGACTGTTAATAACCATGCATCTATTTGATAAAACTCTGAGAAAATGAACATTGTTATACCATAAAATTTGCAAATGAGATTTCTTCAATAGTGAGATTTTTTCTTTTAATCTGACGTTTTATATTTTCTAACACACTATTTTCACTACAGTAAAAAATTGTTTTTCTATGAAAACTACAATTGTGGATTAACAACACGAAGTAAATGCTAATTAGCAATGAAGTAAGGATTGACACAATGATTGACAATGATTGGATGACTGACACAACATTCAGGTTTCATTATGCAATAGTTATAACAAAAAAAAAGAATTTTATAAAGTTCTTTCCTGTCAATTAAAAAGTTATTTTATGTTTTGGACCTTTACTGTTGCTTCTTCCTTCCATTTTTCTCACGAGAATCCGAATTTTGTTCGCGTGAATTTAAGGTGAGGTTTCTAAGGTGAGTCAGAAACAGGGTTTTCTGCCTCTCAAGGCCACGTTACTGGGATTGGTAGATAAGAAAAGATTTGCAGTCTCCGGCCTTGCATTATACGTAAGTGCTGATAGTGGATATCCACGCCCGTTAAATTTTGAGCCAATTTCGAGAAAAACTGATCAGTGTAGTCTTCTGCCATAAGCCTATTTGAATTTAAATTTTACATTTGAACTTACTGCTACTTTTACATTATCTCACCACAAGCAGTAGATTGAGTTTTAAGCACAAAGTATGCCTTCAGTTCTTATTTAGTTTTAAATAAACTGTCTTTTACAATCTTCTGAAAGTTCAGTTGTTATTTTAGCGCTAATACGCTTAACGTCTGCAAAGAATTTGCACACTTTGGATGACTGCAAAGCACACTAAACTCTACGAACTGACTGACAGCTGTTGTCTAAGTTCTAGAATAATATAATGCATTCATGACTATAGACTAAGGGTCTAGCCGAAGTAATTTTGTTACAGCAAAGCCCCCTGTAGAATAATACAGAAACAGACTGAATCATTAAGGGCAAGTTATTGGAAATTTTTATGCCAAAGCTCGGTTTAAGCTGCCTGTTTCTGATGCAAAGGCTTCATAGAAATATATCGATCACATAAGCACGTGCTCAAATTAATGCTACACATTGAGAAATCTTTAATATTATTGATCCTTCTTTACAAAAATCAAGTCTATTTTTATCTCGCGAGATTTTATCGTTCAACGCCATTTTTATCTTATTAGATGATATCTTTCAACGCAGTTTACGCTCCTGATTTATGTGATCTAAAGCAGAAAAATTGTTAGAAGAATTGTAATTAGAATAAAAAGTCTTGTTTATCCATTTACGGGTAATTATTCAGAAATAAATTGTACAGCTTTGTTCTCCTTGCCTTTAGATTATTTGATTCAAGATCACGAAAACGGCCAAGTGTATCAAAATGAATTTCACTCTTTGCAAACAAAAATAGGTTGTTGTAAAATTAATAATTGTTTTGTTATAAAATGGGTATCGTAATGTATTTGAACAAGTTTGAATGCTAAGTATCATGTAACGAATTCAAAAACAAAGTGTTATTCATTTCTGAAAAAAAGTCCTTAAAACAAATTAAACATTAGTAAAATATCGGGTGTCAAGTGACTTAGTACATTGTATAATCTATGTCATAGAGCTGCTAATAAATTGTTTTAAAATTTTATCCAACGGTGTCAGTTTTTTACATCTTTCGCTTACGTCTTTAAATTATAAAATAATTAACACTGCAAGCCTAAGTGTAAAAGCTTATTTTTCTTTGAAATTTCCTCATTAACTAAAGCTTAGAGAATTTCATTACTCAACTCTATCGGCGAAAATTAATTACCGTCATCAGTCACCGGCTATGAATGGCGCTTGTTAAATGCACGGACCGTCTACTGGTAAACTTTTCCGAAGTTCTCTTATGCAAAGCTCTCTCATGAATAGTGAGTGCATCAAGCAAATAATCACCCTAAGATGGAATAATATGTGGAGGTCATAGCACATGATGTTACAATAGATAAGGCGAAGCGTTTATCTGTAGCTTAAATTGTTATGACACTTCTTAAAAAATTGCTCTTCATATTTAATAATAGAAGATAAATGCTTATTCTCTTGCTATCATTAATCACCGTCAGATCTCATCGAAGTGAATATTACCCCTGTTAAGTTATATCTGCTCTTAGGTCACAAGCACACCTGTTTTCATTACTGTCTGCTTCTTGGATTACTTACGTAAAGCTTCAACAGAGGTTAGCTCACATGTTATTTCAATGCATCCTTCATTCTTATACTCATTTACACGGTATGTGACTGGTTTTAGGAATATTTTTAACCATTCTTCCAAAACATACAGGGAAAATATTTTTTGTATTCAACTTAAATTGCAAAAATCCCGTTTATTTCATACGCAGGAAATCATTAACTGGAAGAAAGCCTCTAACCTACAATAACTCAATACGTATTTATCGGGTGAACTAATCATGCATCTGTCGATAGTTTAAAAATAGTTTTCTTTCACATTAAACTGAATTTATAATATTTTTCTGATATCAAGGTTGCTCAATCAAAAGTTTTAATGTTATCCGATTACTGTTTTCTTTCCAACTTACGGCTGTGATTATACTAGCTTTCTTTCGATAATTATTTCGGTATCTCAAAGAAAATGTACTATATCCCGCCCTTCCTTTTGTGATTTTTCTAATCTAAAACTTACTGCACATAATTTTTCTTCTAATATTAGTATACATGTTTTCAATTGTTTTGCCAAGTATTTCTTCATATATTTATATTATTTTGATATTTTTAGTGTGTGTCATGTACCTTTTGGTTCTAAATGCTGAAAATAATATTATAGAAATTACGTTATGTTCAGAGGCTACCAAACTTGGGTGAAAAAAAAATGTAATACAATATACACAAGATATACTAATTTTCAACTTTTTAGTCATATTACCTTCCATTATTTCGGTATATGTTTACATTTTCAGATAATTATTGTGTTGCGAACAATATACACTCCTGCTAAAAAAACGCTGATAAAAAGGGGCATGAGAGACCTACGTGTCAGTTCGCAAGCACGATAGTTCCGTGTAATCCGAGATAGACAAAAGAGAAAGCATGAATCTTAAGGCAGCATACGCACGAAAAAATACGTTGGAGTACTGTCAGGATACTGCAAGCTGGTGCACGGCAATCCGCTGTTGCGAGAGAGATCAGTGGACATCATAGTGTTGTCAAAGAGATCAAAACCCTTGTAGAACACGTGCGTTTGAATGCTGGAGGATTACCACATCGGCAGAAGACCGCTTCTTGTTGCTATGGGCGAGGCGTAGTAGATCACTAAACGCACGACAGCTGGCGTCGCATTTCTCTTCCGTTGAAGGACGTCCCATATTTCACCAAACTTTGTCTCGTCGATTGCATTAAGGTGGACAGTACGCTCAACGATCGGTGGTTTGTGTCCTTTGCCCTCACAGTGCGTTTGAATTGGACCCGTTAACGAGTCCCAGTTGGACACCTGAGCAATGTAGTGTGAGTACGAAGGATCAGTCTCAATTTAACATTCAGAGCGATTCTCGAATTACAATGATATAGCGAGAGTCAGTGATATGCTATCGAGTGTCATATATCGTTAAAAGAGACTGTTACAGATGAGGTGGCTTAATTGTATGGGTTGGGATAGCAACGACTGGCCGCACCGTCCTCTATGTGATTCCTGGTGTTCCGTCACAGCCGTCTGATAACGCGACGAAACTCTGCACCCTCATGCGCATCTTCTTATCGCTTGCAAAGAGTATTACGATATTTATGAACGACAACACCCGTCCGCATAGATTTCAAGTAGTGCGGAGTTATCTAAAGAATGAATTCGTTCCACATCTGCCGTGGCCTGCTAGATCACCAGAGCTGAATAGCACGGAACATGTGTAATACATCCTGGTACTACGGATAGCAGATCACACAGTGTGCCAAAAAATGGAAACTGAACAAAATAATAGTATGTAACCAGGAGTGTATCTATTTAAGTTATAAGCAAATTCAATTAATTGTATAATGTAATAACGATTATGTACTAGATATTGTAAGATTGTAATACTACATTTCTTAAATAATGCACTTCTGTCATTTATCCGGATATGTACTAGTTGTAAATATACTTGCAATTGTATGAAGTATTGGTAACTATCTGATGTACTGGTATAACATTATTTGTATAATATAATTTGAATAATGTACTTACGAGGGTTTTTTATTATTATGTGCACTAATATTATAATGTATAGGTGATTGTATAAAGTACTGTATACTGTAAGGTAAATTTGCATGTGTGTAACGTATCAGTATTTGAATCAAGTTTTAGTACTTACCCATGAATGTAAAAGTACTCGTTAAGAAGTAGATTGATAAAACGTGCTTGTACTTGCTGTATAATGCCTTTCTATGCAAAAATACTCGTGAAGAAATAAATACGCACGATAAAATACGTAACACTTTATACTTGCACATGCTGTATAATGCATTTCCGTAATAATACGGTACAAGTTATTTGTATATCAAGTATTGGTAAATGTGTATAGGTACAAAGTACAAGTATTGGAGGCATACATTAGTTTCATAAGATGTAATTATTTTTGTGTAATGTTTTAATAACTTAGTTATGTTATAGAACTTATTCAAGAATGCATTAGCATTTATTCAAGAATGTGCTATGTATTTATGTGCTTTGCAAGAATGTGCTTTGCATTATGTAATTACTTCACATATTTGAATATATTTTTTATTTTTATTATGTATTAGTAAGTATGCATGTATTATGCACGACGGGTAAGAGCTTCGGCTTCCTAAGAAACACAGTGTTATTAATATCTTTAAGAACCTTAAACTGCTGAGTTGGTAACCAATTTTGTATGAATTATGTAATACTCTGAGACGGAAGCCAACTCAGCGGATTTCAGGATTTCCGTGTGCCGCTAGGCACCCTCACTGAGCTCCGACATGCATTGTTATAGGAATAGGCGATACTGACACAATAAGCTGTCAACGACACTATTGCCAAATTACGTCACTCTCGTCAAGCATGGCTTTCAGATAGAAGGTAACATAACTGTTATTAGCGTGATATTTTTATAGCCCATTCTTCCTACCAATTTGATATTTCGCGATGTGATGGTCATGTACATGGTTTCTGCATATCTTTGCTTTACTGTTTGCTATGTGTTCTAATAATGCCACACCAACCTCGTGGATCAGTGTTTTATGCATATACATCAAACAGGTTTTGCTTTATTCCGTGTTTGGTATTTGTTGTTTATTTTTTAGCAGGAGTGTATTTTATAATTGTTTCCTACTATCACGTTTTCTACTTTGGATTTGCTGTAACTGAGCAAATTGCATTGACTTATTATAACTATAATACCATAGACTCCTATGTATTAAATAATACATAGTGCTTAAATAATTGTCAAATCTATATTGTTAGTGCAATTATCATCTTCTTTGGCATCATAAAATTGATAACTGGGATACTGTTTCTTTTCGCATACGTTTTGTATTTATCACACGCCATTAGTTTATGGTGTACAGTTTGTAAAATTTAAGATGTGTTGGGTCTCCGTATTAACATTTTTTCTATTATGAAATTTCTGTAGAGAGCAATATTTTATTTTTTAAACTATCAAAAATGTCATAAGAATAATGTTTTGAGGAAAATGTCATCAAAAAAAGTTATTATAACTTGCAACGTATTTTGCTGATTTTATCGAAATAAGAGATAATAAGAATAAGAGACAATAAGTGACGAACTTCGTACTAAAACATAAATTTTATTCTCAATTCACGAAGATAGATTATTTAAATGCAATTTCTAACTGTTACAGTTTCACACTCCCGCTGATTATTATAGTTTCTTCCTCTATGAATTTTTCATACATCTGCTACTCTTAAAACTTCCAGAACTATCATTTTTAAACATTTCTATTGTTGCTCAGCAACGGTTACATGAAACAAATCTGGCGTTGCTACTCTAATATCAAGGATAATAAATATAATAATTTTTTAAATAATTAAATATTGCAATATGATGTAATATAAATGAATGTGTTACTTTTAAGTAGAATGAGTGCATATAATGGTTTTTATAAGAATGGCATATCTACATAAATTTGAAGTTTTATTCATTTGAATTTCTTGGAGTTTCAGAAAGCGATAGCATAACTGCGGATATCCCCACTAGTAATATTTTTTTTTACGAATTTCCAAGTGCACATTTGAGTTCCGCAATTGATATTCTTCAGTTTTTTTCCATGATTTTTATGTAAATGGTTACTTATAGAAAAGCTATAGAATTCACTTATGAGCCTAAATTTTAACGCTGCGGAAAGTGTATGGAGGTAGGATGCACAGCCTTATAGTGTATTTCCTAAAAATGACTTTTTGAACTAAAAGCGTGTCTAATGCTCATACGCTGGTTCGCGTGTGTTCAGTAGAAATGTTTTGAATCTATTATTTTTCTTTTTAACTTGAAATTAATTTTACTACTGTTGAGACCATTTCTTTCTTATTCATATATTTGCTCTGATTTTACTTAAATGGCTAATTATATGCATGTTTGTTCTGATTTCATTTAAACCACTATTTTTGTCTTAGAGCAAACCCCGCGCGCAACATTAGCATACATGTAAATCTAGTGTAGTGAAATGTTAATGAAAATAAAACTTAATTTTTAATGTTCAATTTTTATTTTTTAACTACACTTTTTACTTAAACATACATTTTGTAAAATATGGGTACATACGATTCATTTATTTTACTTTTATTTTCTGCAAATAATTTTTGTAGCCACTGTGCACAATGAAATTAGTTTTGTCCAATTCTACTTGCATATTTCTACCTGAAACACAATGTTCGAAATTATTATTCCCCGTTACTCTGATAAAACAGTTTATTTTCCTGTTTTCAAATGGCGCCGGAATAGAAAAGGTAGTTTCGCTTTGAAATAACTTTAATAAATCCAACTACTCTGAGTTTATACGAACCAAATTGTAAACGCATATTAATAAAGTATATATACGTAAATATCTGGTAATAATCCAATAGCACAGTTAAGTTTTAAAATAAGTATTAGAACGGTTATAGTTCAGCTACATTCTAACGACCGAATTCTATCGACGACAAATCCCAAGTGTGTTGTCAACGCAGGGCAAGTGTAAATTAATTCGAGAGGCATAGAAGTAAACAATAATTATATTAAAAGTATTATATGTAAATGCTACTTCGAAATGTAAAGTCTTCTTATGTAGATTTGCTTTCTTTTCATTTACTTTTGATGTACTAAAGTACAAGAAATGATTTTTTCAAAACATTTTAATTTGTATATGAACAAAGAAACCATGATTGCAACTCAAATTTGTTATAGTCTGACCTGTAATACTAAGCTAAACCGCAACCATACGTTCTTAATAGAAATAGACTAACTACCCTTTCAAAAACCGATTAAACGAACCGATTTATTTTACTGATCGAATGATCAGCGCTCCGGGTAAAACGGAACGGCAGTTCTTTAACAGCACATCGAAAACTGTTGTTGGAAGAGTGCCAAAAAATTTTATTCCTCTTAATGTAAAATCTAGCATTCATTCCTTTATTATTTATCGGAAACGTCTCTAACCTATTTTTTATGTGTATATATATGTGTATGTATATATTTTATGTTATGCATATATATGTACGTTTGTTTTGCTTGTGTTCCATCTAGTTTTTAAAAAAGAAAACATTAAATAAACTGACGCATCTGAGCGAAACTAACCACCCATGTTTGCAAAGAGACGGAGTTTTTTTTTCCATCTGGCAGTGAGAGGACCTGTTTAAAGTGCGCAAATTATAGGACCTATTTCCTCGGAGTCTCAGCTGTCAGCGCTCTGGCGGAAACGTGATTATTCGCTCTTTTCATTGCTCCTGCTCTAACCGCGGATATGATTTCTACTGTCTTTATTATTCGCTATTCATCGCTTCGGTGCTAGTCGCAAATCTGGCTCCTGCGGAGTCTTGATTATTTGCTGTGTTTGCTTCCTCGGAGTTGTCCTTGAGTTTTATTTCCGTTTTTTGAATACGGTGTTATCTATGTATATTAGGGATTACCTTTTTATACAATATTACTGTAATATTTATGTAAAATAATAAATTGAATTTTTGTTTATTTACTGATTTTACTAACGTTTTCTAATCAAGAGCTGTGAATTTTCTTTAATCTTCTTTAGAATTAGTGTATATTTATAAACATAATTTTTTTCCGTCTAATGTATTTTTTCAAGGTTTCTGAAAAAAAAGTGCATCCTACCGAATAGTAGAACCTCGGACGATATTTGGTATCATTTTGTCAAATTAGATAAAAAGAAAGGAAAATGCCGGTATTGTCGGCAGACAGTTTTCTGTTCTTTGGGATCTGTCTCCAATCTAAAAATTTATTTTTACACTGTGCTTTGTAGTAGCAACAAAATATAAATTATACTAATAAAATAATGTAATCTTTGACAAAAGTGAGTTTACCGTTCATTATTTTTTAACTTTTAGCATTTTTTTTATTCCGAAATTTTATTTTTGTTCTATGTCGAAAGGTTTTGTTAACGAATCTCAAAAGTACAGCTGAAAGAAATCAATCCAGGGAATGAGCGATTTGGTTGAATTGATTCCAGCGATCCCACTCCTTGTTCAATTCCTTTTGCTTTTCCCACATCTTTGCACACCGCTCTTGATTCACACCTGTTCCGAGCGCATTCATGAAGGTCTTCGCTAGTAAGTGGTGAATTGCTAAAAAGAACTGATTCATTTCAATAAGTGAACGGTTCCGATCTGATCCCTTAAAGGAGCAGTTTTGCCCATCTCTTGTCCCTTTGAAACTTGATTACTTGAAAACCCTTTGATTACTTGAAAGCGCTATAGTCTGTCAGATAAGAACATTGCCGCAGTCTTGCGCAGAGCGCAACGGAGTATAAAACCACCCATACAGAATTTGGCATCAGTTATGAAATTCTAAAGTTTTCATTCATTTATTCATTCTGAAAATAAGTAGTTAATAAGCATAGCTAGTTTGTTTGGTAAACATTTAAATCTTTTCATATGTGCCTTTGCGTCAAAATGTTCAGCATATTAATATATATTTCCATTTCATATTGCTCACAAATTAATTTCTAATAATTTCCTAAAATTTAAACAACTCTTAAATTAAAGGGATACTATATATACTGTAAGACACTGTAAAAAACATTTGGAGCGCCATAACAAATCCCATCATGTATGTTTTCGTTTTTTCTAAATGGTTCTTTGCATTTATTCAGAAATCTTGTTTGAGTATTCAGTAAATCATTGCTAGCCACACTGCGCAGTAATCATAATGTAGGGCTCGAAACAAATGCAAATTTAGAAAAAGATATGATCTCGATATAAATTTAAACGCGTGACCTTTAAAAATTACTGAAAAACGAAGCAAGATTAGATAATAGGAGTGATAATTGTAAATGAAATATTATTGATGAATGTATAGATATGAATACACGTAAATAGATAAAACTTTAATAACTGACCAAAAGCAGCCATAAATGTGCAAAACAAAATCTATGAAACAAAACTTTGAAGAACCGGCGCATATTATTTTAACATAGCAGTATAATTTAACAAAAAGTTAAACAGTATTAGAAAAAAATGTTTTTTCCCTTGATGTCAAAATAAAATAAATTTCAGACATAACTTGCGACAGATTTAGAAACTAATCACATGTTAAGCCCAAAGTAATAATTTTCCAAAAGTTCCAATCGAAAAGCATGGATGTGCTTATAATTAGAAAAGTCAAATTAAGGTACTATTCCTATTAGAGCGGCGTCAATTAAAAATGAGCCGCTTTTTTTGCCACCTATTGTTGTCAAGTATAAAATTTAAAATAAACAAAGTTGAAAAGATAAAAAGAATAGTTCCGTAAAAAATAAACGTTTTTTAAAATTTCTTCGTTCCTAAAGGAAATAAATCTTTCATTTTATTTTTTAATCTATAATATTTTACTCATAAATAAAAAAATAAGAAACAAAACGAAATTCAATCTAAACAGGTTGCATAAAGTTACAAATAGCATTCAATATTGCAGAAAAAAAATTCAGTTATTGAATATAACCAACCCCACATAAATTCTATCAAATATGACTCTAAATGATTCCGATAAGTTCCCGGCTGACGTTTATTTCTCCAAGCACTGTCCTGCAGTCGCTCCATAGTCTGGGTATGACATCCATTTTCGGGGTCTACAGTAAAATGTCCATACTCAGCATTTCTTAATTCCTCTTTCTTCTATCCATTACAGCAGTCTGAAAATACAATGCTGCTATTCATGATATTTTCCTGAAAGCAGTCGTCAATGTTGTAACACAGCTATCGGAAACGGCGCCAGAAAACATTCTTTGCTTTTCCGGCATAAACAACTGAATGCCCATTGTCGCTTACGAACACCTCCAATGTTGCATTTATCTTTTTGCGAAAAGACTTCAAAGTAGTTATTCCAATCAATTGTCGTATTATGGCTGATTTCTAACTGAAGTTAGCAAAATTAGATCGACATCAAATCAATTCTTTTTTATTTCACAGTAAGAACGTGCATAAAAAAGGCATATAGGAGCACTGCTTAGGTTAACGTTAACTTCATCGGATCATTTTCAGATAAAGTCTTTTGCTATGAATTATTTCTTTCTCCTGAAAGAATCTTATGATAGCCTCTTGATCATTAGGAAATTGCTAAACTCTGTAACCCATCGTACTAAATATGGGAAAAAAATAACAATTGAAATATGGCAAACAATTAATGAGTGATGATATTTCAAACGTTAAATTCTCGAGCCACGATATCTGGCGTGTTGTTGTAACATTCTTTTCTCTTCATTTTTTCTTCATTTTTAATTGACGCCGCTCTAGTGGAATAGTGCCCAAATTTATTTTAACCTAATAACCGAATTTTTGTCCGAATTCCGAAACCGAATTTTGCTAAACCGAATTTTTGTCCACGTTTTGAGTTTGTAAGTATTTATTTCGCATATTATGGTGCAGAGTTTATAATTCTGAATTAATCGATTAAATTATAAAAATAGTTTATTTAAAAATTGAGATAAAGGTAAAATATCTCCTGACCGCTTGCGATAATTAATAACTTCTTGGCTACTTGGCGATAGTTAGGGAGTTTCCGAAAAATTCATTTTTGCGACTCTGCAAACAAGTTTTTCCAAACTTCCAGTAGCGCTCTACATACACAACTGCATTTTGAGCAGAGATAATTTGCTAATTAAGAGTGTTCAGAAAGACAGCTCAAAACTGTGTAATTATAATGAGCTTTCTATCAATGTTTATTGCTTTACAACTTATGCCATGTTTGATCTGCGATATTCTTTACTTATTAAGGACAATTTGCCTTACTTCTGTTATTCTTACTGACACAGCAAAAAACTGTTAATCTTGTTTCGAGCAGTTATTTTCTTCAATAAAGGATCAGTGTCCTTATGGTCGTTATTACTGAAATCTTCTTGACCCCGCAACCCACAAGAGTATTAATGTTATGGAGAACTCGTTGTAACAAAAACAACTATAAAACTGTTTTACGTTGTTGTGAACTGCTGTTTTCTGTTTTTTTCAACAAATTGTCTATATGATTTTGCTTATCTGATGTAGTTTTGCAATGTATCTGTACGAACCTGTAGCTTGAAACGAATATGTATATCCTTATCTCACATGTAAAACGTTTTATAAATTTACGAAGAATTTATGATTTTGTTATGGAAGAACGTTTATTGTACTTCTTCAAGGTGGACATTATTTACACTTTTATAAAGAAAATTTCTTCCAAGATACAGGCATTAAAGTTAATGAATTTTAGAATCATAAAACATAATGTAATCTTTCTAATAACAAAAGCAATTAAAAAAAACTCTTTAAAAGAGAAAACCAAATTTCTAGGTGAAAGTAGATTAAACGTTGTAATTTTATCTACTAGCTTACTGCTGAATTTTTTACTTTTTTAGTTGAATATGAAAAACTTTAATTCAATTTAAAATTTTGTTGTTTAATTAGAAAAGGATACGAAAGGAATTTGCAGTTCCTTTGTTATGGATAAATGAAAGAAATTTTCGTGTTCTGCACTGTGCAAAATCTGAATGTCCTGACTTGAAATAAGATTCAAAAATGTTGCCTTGTTCCTACAAAAATTCTAAATTATGGACATATGCAATATTTTTAATTTAATAGTTAGAGCTTACTAGCACTATATCCGCATAAAC
This sequence comes from Stegodyphus mimosarum, assembly GCA_000611955.2. NCBI lineage: Eukaryota > Metazoa > Arthropoda > Arachnida > Araneae > Eresidae > Stegodyphus > Stegodyphus mimosarum. Next base: position 354,422 of record KK120345.1, read on the forward strand.
GCTTTTTCTATGACAAAAATTTGTTCCTCTCTACATATTGTCAGTTGATTTAAAATCAGCTCGTACAGACTCGTGTGTGTGCATACATGTATCGTACTTATATATTTGTGTCTGTTAAATTTACTTACAAAATATTAAAAAGGGATTTGACTGAATTTTATATTCAATTTTTTATCCTCTTCCTTTAATGTACTTTCCTTCGCTGAACTCTTGCGTACAGAACTATTTTAAAAATAAAAAGAAAACTATTTTTAAAAACTGAGAAAATATCAAGGTTTTATTTTATAAAAATTGTAGGAGAATATAAGGTTTACACACATAATATATAATCAACTATTACCTGATTAGGTTTTATTGCACGCATTCTTCCTTCATTAAATTACTTCGACAGACAATTTTTGAAGAGAGTGATAAAATCTTTGCAAGCAAGATGTTAAGTTACATATTACAAACTCGGTATTCACAGCATGATACACGCACCGTGAACAAACAGACAACTTAAAAGTTTTAAGGCGACCCTATCCCATTCCTGGTTAGCCACAAATTAAGCAATTAACATACAGGTTCAGGAGTTTGAGACTTATTTGGGTACCTGCTTTCTTTTAATGCAGAGAGAAATCACCTCCTCTGTATTTAATTAAATGCCAGAGGACTTGTCGAGTAGAGTCATTGTTCTCTGACCCGAACTTAGAACAAGACTGCTGAAAATGGGAAGAAATTGAAATTATCCTTGGAGTGAAAAGGATGATGTTATCTTTCTTAGAGTTTTAATTAACGGCTCAACTTTCTTGATACATTAAAATTCTTCTCATGGGCTCGAGAAAATTAAGCATAGCTATTACAGTCAAATTAATTTCACTAGAATTATTTCTTTGAAAGAGATTTCTAAACTTCCTCATTTCGGTTCAGGATTGGTTATCAGGAAATGCAAACCTGTTTTTTTTACTTTTTAAGTTTTGGAAAAGGGTTTTCAAAATGTCTTTGTCTCGCGAAAAGTTAATTTCATGCTATGCTAAACTTACCCTGCGTTGTTCAATTTATTATCCCAAATGTTGATAAATTTAAGAAATGTTTACTTATTTCGGTTTGTTTTACTGCGTGCATTTGTAAACTCCGCCTTTGGTACGCATTACTGAGACAATATGCATGTAAAGCAATTCATACATGTATACATATATATATATATATAGAGAGAGAGAGAGGGGGAGAGTCCATGTGGGTGCCAGAAGTTAAATCTATGGGGCTTCTAGACTTAGAAAGACACTTTAATGGACCAGACTGCACAAATACACATACGGCACACAAAATACAAGATGCTAAAAGAAAACTGTTGACGTCTTACATCTGGCTTTTGAATTTTAATTCTTCTTGCCAAATCTAAGAAAGCATTCCGAATAAGTCTAAATATAATCAAACTATATATTACTCTGATTACATGCCAATTCGATTATTTAATTTTTTTCAGTTCCTACATATATATACTCAATAATGTAAAATGTTTTTCATCATCCCCCCCTTAAGCAAGTCACTATGCATGAGCTTTTACAACTTTACTTTGCTTTGAATATATATCTACCAATTATATTAATAACATTTGAAAAGATGTAAGCAAATGTGTAATTGTTATTTATATATATTAATGTGTAAGATATATACCGTATGTATCGCTCACTCCGCATGTATCCTTTTCTATTAGTATAATTTTCTCAAAGACCCATCTACAGTAAAACTGCCTCCTGACTTAATGCGCAACATTGTACTCTCATTTCTGTATCCCCAAAAATAAGAATAAGACTATTTTAATCCTTAGTAAAAATACTCAGAAGTTTCAAAAGATCTGAGTGGAAACAAAACAGAGTATTTTGCATGCACAAAAATTACGTCTGCCTTAAATTTTAAATCCGACTGTGTACAGTCCAAATCCAATACACTGCACGGACTGTGTTGCACTTAGAGCTGGCATCGCTATCATTTGGATAGTGGAGTACTTTCTACACACTTACTAATTGCTGTTTCCGGAATTATAAAAGAGTAATTCCAGAATGGGATTTGCAGATTTACCCATCAATATTCCATAAAAAACATACATGTGACGTTTTACAAGATTGTACTGTAACGGATTTACAAAACAACAAAATGGAAATTTTTAATATTATAACGCATTTCATTATGAGTTCTTTTAGACACATTTAAGATTTGTTTTATTTGTTTAATTGCCTTTACTGGAGGAGTTACTGAAGCATTAGAAACATTATGCTACACAGAATGGTCTTTAGGAAAGAATACAGAAAAAATTTAAAGATATTCTAGTATAAAATTTATAATATTGTGCTATCCTCTTTTTAGTGTTGAAATTTAATGCAATATTTCATGAAAATTTAAAAAATAAAGAATTATTTTAACATTTTTTAAAAATCTAAAATATTTTGTTTTAATAACATACAGTATTGTTGTCCATAACTGAAAGTAAAATTATAATATTAAAGCTATCTCCATTTAAACTTATGCTTCCATTTCTGTTATCATTATTGTTTTCACAGTTGATTCGTTTTTTCGTAGCTTTGTTTACTTGCGATTATTGCTGGATTATAAAGAGTAAAATATCTGTCGTTTATCAACAATATAGATACCAGTGAAACACTATTTTGAATTCTGAGAAGAGAATAGAACCCAAATTGTTATTCTTTTATTTCAATGCCCTTTTTTTTTTCAAGGTTTTACGTATGCCTTATATAGGCGTATGTTATTGAATAAGGTTCTGTTGATTTCAAGGGTGATCATATATGGGTCTCTCATTTTCAGGAGGAGAAAAAATTAGTTTGCACAGTTGAGAAGATCATCAGTCATTTTATTTGCACAGAAATGGGCGAACTTAAACAAAACATATATAGTGGTATGTATCAAGGAAAAAATTAATGAAACATGAAATGGAAACCAAGATATTAGTATTATAAGAAAATATAAGAGCTAGATTCGGATCGTCAGAATTAAAAATATAAATTATTGCAAAGGCTTTCAGTTAATACAATTCAATAACTGAAGACATTTTAAGTACTTTGTTTAGAAAACTAAAGTTAAAAACCATGATTAAGAGCGCAGTTATTATTATTTAATGAAACTCCGTTTATTTTTTTTTTCAAGCATAAGATTCGTTTTCTTTGTAAGTTTAAAACTCGAAACTTTAAAGTTGTTTTAGTTTGGCACAGATACGCCAAATTATATTTCCTCCCTCCTGTTTTATCCTACACAACTTAGAAATATATATAAATTAATATAAATAAATATATAATTTAAGAGCGCAAAAATGTTTGATATTTGTAGTGTGAACCAGATTTAATAATTATATATAACACATTGCCTACAATAAATATCGTTTAAACGTAAGACAGCAGAATGTGCTCGTTTTTTGAACAAATAAAAATAGATTTTATTTTGATTCCATAATACTTAAATGTTCTTCGAGTAAAAGACAGATAAATTGTCATCATAGAGTTTCGTTTTAGGAGAAATCTCTGTGCAACTGCAAAGAAAGAATTTCAAAAATTGCATTTGGAACGTAAATTCTAAGCAGTCTTTTCAATTGCGTATACATTAGAATTTAGTTTGCGAGTAAGCGTAAACTGCGAATATATATAGGGTCGTTTCTTTGAAATGTTTTGGATCAAACACCCCTACGTTTCCTGTCTCCTCGCAATAAATTTTCTGATATGGTACTAACTCTGAATTTGTCAGAACGTGCTGACAAAAGGAATTGCATTATTTCTTGTGGGTTATTCAAAGATAGTCCTGTTGTGAATAAAGAACTTCGCTATCAATTCTTTATTATCTTTATGTTCGAGGAAAAGGAAAAGTAATCACTCTTTTATGAAGTGAAGATAAATAACAATGGATTTAAATTCACATATTCGACGAAGGAAAGTCTCAAGTCTGACGAAATTATTTGAGAGAGACATTATATAAATAATGTGGAAAAAAAGAAAACCAGAAAAGGAATAAGGAGTTTTACTAAGAATATAAGAATTCAAATAAAATATGCATGGAAAACTTCATATTACTGTTGTGTTTATTGGTAAGACGTATTAACTATCACATAATACATAATTAATTACTATCTTTGGAACCACTATTAATAAGTATTCACTTCGGATAATGCTACAATTAACACAATTAACTCTCTTCTAGATGGTGAAGAATTTATGACTATTAGCTTATTTATTTTAGCCTGGACGTACAAGCAAACTTAGTCACTGAAATTAACTTAAGTATTGGATTCTGACTCCACCATTCTCATCATTAAAGAACATACGGTAATCATGGAGGAATTCACTGCAACAATACAAGAGTGTATTCATTCATCTTCTTGTTAAATAACAGAGAGATTACTTAATTCTGCATGGCATTATGTTTTGGAATCAATGTTTAGCTTAAGTTTAAACCTCCACCAGCCCTGGTTTTTATTCTACTAGCTCAGATCTATGCTCTTTTGGAATCGATGTTTAGCTTACATTAAAACTTTTCGCAGCTCTGATCTTTTAGTGTACTGACTAAGATCTATAGATTGATAATCTCCATCGTGGCTGTATACTATAAACACATTCCTAACTGCCATCTATTCTGGCAGGAAACATGACGCTGTATTCTTTTTATATGTCTGTTTGCACATTCCTTAAACGAATTGAAAACGTCTGCCTCCCTTAAACTAGATAAAGACAGGGGAGGCTTTAGGCTGAGTTTAAACTCATTTCGTAAAAACTTATTTGTGAACTTGGCCCTCTTTCTTAAACATAAGTTAAGCCAAACAGATTTGCTCTGTAGTTGAACCTACACCCGCTATCAGACTTGCTAGCTGCCCTCAACTGCGCGTCGAAAGAAACATTTCCGGAGAAACATTCTTTTCGTTTTTACGATATGTAATTGGCTGACTTACGAGAAATAGAGCTTCACTTAAAAAATTTTTCTAGCCTATTAAAATGTACCCTGATGCTAAACCAACCGGATGATCTACTACTAGTTGCACCATGAAGACAATAGTTCAGGAAGGATTATATTTCTTATCTTCTTTTCCCTCAACGCGCAACTGGGGAGGGAGGAAATTTAGCAGCCAAATCCTTGAGATGATGAATTGTTGTCCAACCTATTATAGTTCAGGCATCGATCGTAATGTCTTTTAGAGTTTTTCGGAGGCAGAAAACGTAAGAAATTCAGCTAACCTTTTGCCGAAATTCGCACTCTGGACCTTCCAACTGCTAGCAGAACTGCTAGATACTAATAGCATCCAAAAGGCATCCAAGGATGAAGGAAAAATTATTTAAATCTTCCCAGAATAAAGTAGAAATTACGAAAAGGAAATCCAATCACCGGATCCAGGTGTAAACTAATTGCCGTATACCGCATACTCTTCGGGCGCTACTCGTAAATCTAGTAGACGTAATACAGCAGTAAACACGAAAAACTTGCCATTCATGTCATCGGTACTCGAAATCCAGGTCTTCGGATTTCTAGCTCGACGTATTAGGGATTGCTGTCGTGTGGAAACTTTAGAGAATTTGCACATTATGTCTAATTTCTGAAAAACAGATTTGACAGAGTTTTAATGAAATTTGGTATGAATACACATTTAGAAAAGAGATAGATATGTAAATCATTCGCAAATCATTGCATGTACGCTTAATTATAAGTAGAGTTCATAGCGCAGAGATGTTTAACATTCAGGTTGTGACAGCTAACTGAAAATGAACTAAAATTGTTAAGGTCCCCTTTCATAACCAGAGAGGTCTGACAACGCGACGGCATACTGGAAATGAGGCAGAAGCGTAATCTCTGTCGCAGTCGATTTCACTCCTGCAGCAAGGCAGTTTTCAACTTCTGCGTAACTGTCAGAGGCATATGGCGAGATGAAACTTGCCCAGAAATAGTATAGCCCAGACATGCTGTATAAAGGTAATGTCAGGAGATCTAGTTGGACAATCCGTGTGGCGAATTCCCTCACTTTCCAGGTAAATGTCGATTAGCCAAGCTCTATATAGACGAACGTTGTCGGTCATAAACAGGATCGCAGAACCAATTGCACCTCTGAAAGTCGAATATATGGTAATAGCAGTCAGAGAACGTTTGTCAAACATATGGAAGGGTGTGCGGCCGTCTAGCATTATGCCAGATCAAACCATTTCATCTCCTCCACACTATTGATATTATCCCTAATGAGGAAGGGATGGCATCGTATTCCCGGCTCTCTCCAGGTACAGGTATGCTGAGAATCAATAACCAGGCTGAATCTGGGATCATTTTCAAAAAGCATGGCACTCCATAAGATCTTGTCCCAGGAGCAAACAAGGAACGCAGACAAGATTGTATGCTAAAAGACAACTTGTCTTTTGGCATACAGTCCTGTCTTAAGAAGGAGTCCAATGTAATGTCAAGTCAGTCCTGTCTCAAAAAGCCTTCGAGAAACTATATCGTGAAACTCGGATTCCAGTGGGAACGTACAGCTCAAAAGAGACCTGTGAAGCTGTAAACTTCCCGTATTGCCACGCTGAAAGTGCCAAATAATGACAAGCCTCATCATCGCTGTGGGCTTAGTCGACTTTGTCCAAGTCTTCTTGATATAAATCCAATGTACTGGAACTATTTGCACAAATTGCAGACAATACTAGGCTTTGTTTTATCTCTGTAGGCACCTTTGCTTGTGATTGGCCTTCCTCCAATTTACCGACAATTGTCTTATCCATACTTTCGTGGCTGCTCATTTTACCTGATTCGTTATAAATTTTTCCAGTTCTTGCGAGAAACAAAATTAATGTCATCATGTAGTACGATGACACAAATCGCTGAAAATCCCTCATGCTCCCACAACAATCGTTATGCTTATATCCCCACCACAATCTAAACTCTGCGGACATGAAGTTTAAGATTAAATATTCGACTGTGAATATTTGGGTAATTCTTCGGCCTAATTAGCACCTTTGCTTCAATATGTTTTGTAAAAATAGACATAATTTGAAAATTCTGTTCATTTTTCACATGAATGTATATGACGAAGGTACTTATAGAGGAAGGAAAAATCCCTTGCAAATTTGTATAATTAGCTCCAGGGGTTTTATCAATAATTAATTTTTCACAGTAAAGAAACTAGATAGAATATCTGAGAGGCATAACTAAGTTACTCGTATATTCAAAATAAAAATTTCTGTTGGTATATATATATATATAAGAAATATAGTGAAAACTGTTTAAAAACGTTTGACATTCCTATCTTATTCTCTGCATGAGATAACAATTAATTTTAGCAAAATCCTTAGTACGAAGACGAGATCAAAATTTTTAGTTACTTCAAATTCTAACTTGAATACGTTTAGACAAAACCATTAAAAATGTAAAGAAAGACAAATCTTAATCTCTGAAATGATGGACACCTTAAAATGTCTCATGCAGATTTTAAGTTTTCTTTTGAAGATGCAAGCAAAATTTTTATGGTTTTTATAAGTTTCTGATGCTACGGCAGTGAGTTTTAATGAGTCCCATTACTACAGAAAAATGGAAAGAATAAAAGATATCAAGTCACTTCTAAGGTAAAAATTTACACTACCCTGAAACTAAAAATTCGAGTTAACAGTGAATGTTCCAAACATTCTTGGAATAAAAGTTGCTTACAATTCTACTTAGACATACCACCCGCTTGCCTCTGCAGTTTCAGGAGAAAGATATCAGGTCACTGCTTTTTTAATTTAGGTGTAAATGAAAATTCGAACTGAGTAATTTATGTTTATAAAATTAGTTAATTTATGATGAAACCAAAACACAAACTGTATTGAAAAGCCTGGAGTGTTTCAAAGTGTTTGGAATGACTGTAAATTCCATATATAATAATATTTATTACATTAATAGTAGTTGTAGTTCCGATTCCAAAATGTAGGTAACCTGCAAAATGCACCTATTAATTGATAATCATTAAATCTTAATTACAAGTAAACATTTTCTTCAAAGATATCATACATTTGTATGATGGGCATAATAATATTTTTGAAACTAAATAATTACGTCATAAAAATTCTCATTTAAGGTTTTCTGAATGGGAGGTAACGGAGTGTAATTTAGAATCTTTGATTGAAACAAACATGTCTTTCATTACCAGATTTTGATCATGGCTAAGATTGTCGAATTTTGTTCCTCAGTTCTTTGGTTTCAGGCTCCAGTATCCTGCTGATGTATTTACGTCGTCTCAAATACATCACAACAACGCGTATTGTTAGTACCTGAGATGCAACTATTTTGGGTAACTTATAATAAAAAATCTTTCATTAAAAAGAGAGTGAAAAATCTAGTTTATGTATGCATAATTTTTGTAATAAGTTCTTTTAAATAATAACTTCATAGACCACTTTTTTATTTTTTATTCAAATTTCGTTGTTTATCAAGCACTTAGATGCTTTTAATACAAGTACATAGATATGTCATTAAAAATAAAATTCACTAATACTTCTTTCTACAATAATTATCATTTTTAAATATTAAACGAATACCCATACAGGAAAATGAAAGTGCAGTGATGAATGTTAATTATGCAGTTTTTGAATACACAAATATTTTGAAAAAAATTCATAATTAAACATTAGATAATCGTAATACCCGATCAGTTGTGAACTTGCAAATTTATAAATTCTAGTTTGAGATTTCATAACATCTGTGGCACTTAACTGCAAAACGTCTTCACAGATTAGTAAAAACTAACTTGCAATGTTCTGCAACATGTTCCTATAATTCAAACAAGTATTTAATGCTTCTGCTTTGAGGGCTTAATCACATTCGATGGTAGTATAATAATGGTGGTACATCAACGGGATTTTTACAAAGAAAACTTTAGTTGGCATAATTCATCAATGGAAGTAAGTACTTTATTGTTTCTCCTATAGAAATATATTTTTTCTTGCTGTATATTGGAAGCAATTGTATAAGTTATAAAATACATATTTACTTCTATAAATTAAAATGAAAGTGTCTTATAAATTTGAATACGAACTTTTGGTTCCACGTATTGGTTACACGAATGCCACTTTTCTCAAATTTTAGGATTAATATTTTCTAAGCGGATGCTACAGTAGAAGGATTTATGCGAAACGGTTTTAAAACAAATTCAAAGAATGTATCGTATTAATCAATGAAGTTTTATTCTGGAATTGCAGAAATATTCTTGCAGACTGCTGCATTCCGCGCAAAGGATTCTCCAGAAGTTAGGTTTTGTTTAGTCATTTCCTAGTTTATCAATATAATTCTCTGGTTTAATTCTTAGAGATTTCCTTTTTCACCATAATTCTTGTAGAAATTGGAGCATAACATGGCAGTGTAGTTTGAGATATATCGGGCAAGCTGAAAGAACGTTAAATTTCGCACCAAGGAACACGAGTCTTACATCCGAAAAGGCGAAAGTAACAATCTTAGACAGCTAATCATAGCTAGAAATTTAAACATATTATTGCTTTGTGTCTATACAAATTGTCCAGCGTTGGATTTTCTTGAAGCTTTCTACATTTTCAAACATTTATCTTGTTTAATGTATTTCGTTACTTTTGTGTACAAGTGTAAAATTGGCTCTCCTTCGTTGCAGATTTCTTTGCTTCTGTTAAACATGATCCTGTACCTGTTTGCCTTCGAAATCGCAAGAATCTTGACTTAAATGTATGCTGAGCATAAGGTTGTTCCTTTGCCTAATTTCATGTGACTTGATCAATTTTCTGTGGACAGAACAGTTAGCAAAATTTAGAGAATTGTACTGATTTCCAACCGTGAAAGGATTAGTAAGGAGACACATGCCTGCATGCTTTGAATGCCTTATTAAATAAGGTGATAAATGAAAAACGGTAAGAATTCTTATTTCCCATTAAAATCGCGTAAAAGACGTTTTGGTATTCGTGTGAATCAACTGTATCTTTTTCTATCTGTTGAAGAAGAAATCAGGATTAGAGATAATTGATATTATGAGAAGGATTGTGAAAATGTTTGCGGTCAAAAGTGCAAGTGCTAAAAACATTTTAAAATCTTTGAAAGATTTTGTTGATGATCTTGGTCTATCGGGAAAAATAATAAGTCACAGAGAATCTTATTTTACTTGTCATCAGTTTAAGCAGTTTTGCACAGACAATGGAATTCATCATATATTGAATTCCACCAAATACCTCCAAGCCAACTGCATGGTACTTAGAGCCAACAGAAAAGATTACAAGAAACCTGTTGAATAAACAACACAGAGACTGAGATTCCAAAGAACTAGAAAGAAATTTGAATAACATGGTAAATAAAACCGTTCAAAAATTTAAAGTTCAAAGGTTGTTAAGTTTTACATGGATATTCGGCCAGATTTAATGACGGTGTCCTCAAGAAGTTAGCAGATAAAGATAGAGATCCATGGAATATCCAAGAACGAGGGAATATCTAAGCACAAGAAATATTCCATGGAATATCCAAGCACAAGCAAATGGAAGAATCAAACGAAACTGAAAGAGAGATTCGACAGAAAGAAATCTCATATACTAACATTTGAAGGAATATTTCTGTTGGGATGTGCTCCTAAAACTATATGTATCCTACCAAAACACAGCCGAAATATCAATGATCATTTATAGTAACGTAATATTGCCAAGTGATGTGTGTGTTAAATAATGTGTATTACCAACTTAATGGGGAAATATTTAATAATTAGGAAATTATTTTGTACCACTAACAATTGGGATGATTCCTACATCAGAACTGCCGAATTAAATAAGTCGACAAATGGCATTGTAAGAATGCCGTGTTGTGTTGAATTACGATTTCCTAGCATACAGCTGATGTACATATGTATAATAAATATTCCATTAATAAAACAAAAATTATAATTGTGTGCGATAATGATCATTCCACGCAGAGAGTCCCCTCTAACAATCCTTTTAATATTTTTCAGCACATGCAATAGGGAATTGAACCAGAGTGACTACGAATTCCTAGTCGCCAATTTGGATGACATTAGAATCGCTCGCAAATAAATTAATCGGTTCTTACTCTTTTGTAAAGTGGCTTTCAACCGTTTCCGCTGCATGCATCACCCACTTTCACCATTGCTAGATGATCATTCCCCTTCTTTTTCGAATTTCGAAAAATACAGGTAAATTTGTTTAAATTTAGATAAGTTTTAATGTGTTTTGTAAATTAAGCAAGAAAAAATATAAAATGATGATAAACACAAAAGCTTGAATAATTAGTAATAAGTAAGTAATTTTTCGTTCAAGTAATTTTTCACAAGTTCAAGTAATTTCAGTATGAACAGTTCAAGTAATTTTTCGTGTTCATAAACTAAAATTAAATCCTTAAGAAATAAACAAAGACTGACCCTGAAACTGCGAAAATATTGAGTACCTCCGTTGGGAACCTCTTGAATTCTTGGTTGAGGACCTTTGCTTTAGTAAGTGGTCTAAAAGGGCTAAATCCACACCAGCGGTCGAGTGGTTAAGACCACTGAATATTGTTAGTTAAACCCGGGTTTACCCCTATGCAAACGGTCTGCCTGCATGATTATTATCCACTCCTATGTGGCGCTAAAATGAACCTTTTTCAAGAAGGTATCCCTCACCTAAATCTCTGTTCTTTGCCATACTTAATTAACCAATTAACCGAAAGGGTATTTATAACACGTTGTCTCATAAAAAATTAAGCATTGGCTAAATATCATTTTCCTGTAAACACCACAACATAACAACTTGATAGTCCTCATGTGCTTAGTCAATTCAAATGAAAAAAAATCGGTTTTTATTTTTGTAAACGTATATCACGCTGTGTACTTTAAATATTAGATGCATTATCCGAATGGGTTAGAACATAGTACATGCACAAATATTTAAATGAAGTTTTACACATTAACGTCCACAGTTTTTGAATACCTGATTCATGATGATTGAAGAAAGATTTAGTTGGAAAACAATAGTTCGCGTAATATATGACACTACGAAAGTTTCTTGTTTTTTATTACGGATTTTTTCAGACAATTATCTATCAAATAGTGATATTTATCTACTTATGGTTTAATGTTGTTAATTTCGCGTCAGAGTTTTGTAAGTTAGGGATTACCTCTAAAGTCCTTCTTAAAATAAATAACTTACACTTTATTGCACATTTATTTTGTTTATGCATAAAAAACGTTAAGAAGAAAGGGCATTTATTGTTCGCATTCGATACTAGCTACATAATCCAAATTCCTCATTATTCCTTTCCTGGAAAAAGACTGACTGTCTGCCTATTATACTCTCATCTTTTAGCATTTCAACAGCTGTTACCTAATAACGAGAAATTCTTAAAAACAAATTAGCTTCAGAGGGGCTAATTAACAGGTAATTACATATAATTAACCGTCAAGTTCATATTTTCTAATGAATCCCTGAGGCGCTTTTATTATTTTCCATTTCAATATTTCTTAGAGTCATTAAGTATCACTTTTAAAAAGAAATTCTGTTACGGAAAGCTAACTTTTATAACTTCTGTTTTTGGTTTCGTATTTCAGAGATCTTCGTTAAATCAATAAATAACATCTTCCGATTGAACCTGGTTCTATGTCGATGGTTCTTTTCTCCATATTGTTTTTTCAATCCGGTTTGACCTTAAAAAAGTATGTAAATCTGATATTTTTATTTCATGTTTATTATCTACTTTTATTAAATTAATTTTCTTTCAGCTCTTTTTGAAGTCATGTGCATAAATTCAAATTTCGATTCATGGCATGTCCATGAATTCAAATTCCGATTCATTCATTCATTCCGTTCATTCTTCAAAAAGCTCTTTTTTATCATTCTGAAAGAATGATTTAACTAACTCTCTGATTCTTACTGTCCAGGTAAATTTTACATTTCATTTATCTGCTTGTTCCATCAACGGTGTTTATTTGGTCACTTAAACTGCGGACAGCAGTAAATTAGGGTTGTCAACAGGCGATGGCATTTCCTGAAGAATCAGTTGTGTTACAGTAACAGAAGGTTTGAATTACAGAAGCCTCTTATTGGGCTTCGAAAGATAATTTTTAAATTTTTTTGTTTATAATTATATGCAATAGTTTAATAAAAGTTATATAAAGTTTTACTTAAATTTACTGTAAGGTATTCCCAGATGCAAACGAGAAATGCTATGCACTGTAACTTGTCCTTTTCGTTTTTGCAATGAGATGCTAATAACTCTGTGTATTGTGAAAATTTTAATTAAATTTAATTTTATGACCCCCTACCCGAAAAACAGATTTTGTGTCTGTCAAAAACACCGGGGCCAAAACAGCGGAGAAAGCAATTCAAGGGGAAAACATCGCTTTACAAAACAAAAGACGTGGTGGAAGAAAGGAAAATAAGAGAAAATATCGTGGTATCAAACACCATGATATAAAATAGAACGAATTACGGGCTAGGACAAATTATAAATGAGCCTAAACTCGGAAACGTTTGCGAAAAGTGAGACGGGATGCTTCGGAGTAGTGTGAAAATGTGGAAGCCGTTTTACATATATTTGCAGTTTTAGAGGCTTGAAATTTATTGTAAAAGAAACTGAAGATTGACAATTAGTTGACACGGGTAACCGTTTACAACTAAGTCCAATAGGATGAATTTTAATTAATTGCGTAAACCATAAACACGGTACTTTATAAGAAATTGTTACCATCATAAGGATTTATCGCATACCCTTTATTTAAATTTTTGAATATTACCAAAAACCTTAAATTTAGCTACGTCTTTGAAAGGCAATCGCCTTAAAATAACGCAAGAGATCGAATTTGCATTCTGATACCAAATAGTAATAGATAAACGTTTTGTGTTATATTTATACAAAATAAAGTCGAAATACATTTATTAAGATTCCCGCAAACTGCACGTCAAAGTTTTCGTAATGACCAATTGTTAGAGATTTGTTAATTGCTATAATCCTTTTTAGATTCCCCATTGCCTCTCATATCAACAATAATTAGATTCTCAACAGAAACGTAGGCATAAATGGCAGGGATGCTGTTGTACACATTTATATCCGTGGAAGAGATGTGGTTTTAAAAGCATCCCTTCAAACTAACAAGCTTATTACAGGTCTCATAAAATTTTATGCAAACCTGATTGTGATCTTCTAGCATATCCATTATCCTTCACAAGTGAGTCCAATTAATTCTGCTTGCATTTATGATGGTGCTTATATAGTGCAAACTACTTTCTTTAAATAGTTCCCATCTCCAAAGCGCTATACCTCAGAACCGCCGTAGTTATTTTGCCGAATATTGATTAGACTGTGAAATATGAATGGTACTTTTTCAAACGTTTCTAAAATTAAACAAATTTAAACTTAAAATTAAATGTATTACACCATAATAGTTTGTTATTGAAATAATTACATTAATTCGTTTTAAAAATTTATTTATCATGATTCTGGGCGCCGACTTCAAACTTGTAATCTTGTTGCACAACTTTAAGTAATAATTGTAAAACTACTTTTAGTCTGTAAGGATCTTAAGTTTAACTAACGTTTATTTCATTTTAAAACTTTACTATCATCTCTTATTTTCCATTTCCGGCCAGAAATAACGCGTGATTATGTTTACGCAAATTGTACTTGCTAACGCTTAAGTATTTAAGTTGTGGCTTTTTGCCAAGAGTAGACTAGAAAGAGAGAGAGAGCCCTCTTGCTACGAGGCTTCACGCGAGCTTGCCATCAGTTACTGTCCGCCTTTAAGGCCAGAGAATTTAATCCTCTTGAAAGTTAAAGACGCATTGTAGTTTTCCGCAGTTTGCGTACTACAGATGTAGTTATTCAAAAGGCCAGTCTTAGTATTAGTCATCTGTGTAAAATATTAAAAGTTAGTTCTTATTTAAATTTTACCTAGTTTGTAGTCTTATATTCTTTTACGTTCAGACCACAAGTAGTTGGTCTTTGTATCCCGAAGGGCGGGAACGTCTGTAAAATCAATGAGCAAATGAAGGGTAATTTTAACCCTTCTTATCTTTGTTGTATCTTCTACACTCGCACGAACATAGCTTTTAGAGGGTTTCCTGTTCCTACTCAGAACTCCAGTTATGTTTGCAAAATCAACTAGAAAAAATAGTAGTTCCTCATAAGTCACGCTTGATTTCTGAAACTAGACGAGTAAAACTGTTTTTAAAATAACAATAAAATCTATCATATATAAGGAGTTTATTCAAAAAGAAAATAAGTTTGAAAATAAGCATAAGTTTCTCCTTTATTTTTTAAAGTTAAACAAAGAAATATAATAAAATAATTTAATTCAAGCAATTATATTGTGGCATACATCTTACTTTGTGTTACCGTAACTGTTCTTCGATTCATTGTTGTAATACACCTGCATTTAATTTCCTCTTTTTATCAGAAACATTCGTAATTAAACAATAAATTATATTTATAGTGTGTTATTTTAAAAAATCCAATGTCCAGGCCATACATTAAATTTACATTAGCGTAATCAGCGGGTTATTAGTCAATTAACAGTAACCAGTTAGTTAACTCCTATCTAAAATAGAGTTCTTGTAAGCTAGAATGCAAAAGAATTATGCAGCTACTATTCTCTGAGTTTTTGTAATGTAAATAACATTGAAGAAGGGTTAAATTACCCTTATTCAACTCAAGATGAATTAACAAAGTACTCCTCTACTGCGTACAAGAAATCTATACTTGGGCTGTAACTCAAAATAAAATATATAAAACTAATATTTCTAAATGACATGAATCAGCCAAAGTTGCACAGAATCAACTGAATCGCTGAGTTGCTCCTTATTCAAAGATCACCGCTGACAAATGATTTAGAGATCATCACTAGTAGGCAGGTATAAAGTTTTTTTTTTCACCAAAGGCGGGCCCAATCCATCCATAGACGTTGGCCACTAGTAAGGCCAGAAGCTGTGGTCACTTTATTATGGAGACACCTAATAGGTGGGCCACCTTTGACTCCAATGATGGGACGGACAGTCCTCCTATGAAGGGGAACTGCGGCCAAAAGGCAGAATACGCTCTTCTACGGGAGTAACCCACACTTCAGCATTTCTACCTCATTTGCATAAATCGTAATCCTGAAAACTTATTCTGGCAGGCTGCTGGGAAATTAGAATGTATAGGAAAGACTTGGTCCAAAATAAAAAGGATTTTCACCTGTTACACTTGAAATGCAATATTCTGGCTCATAATGCAGGAATGTGAGTATTTATCACTTTTCTAATTTAAAATAGTACTTTCCAGCCGAAAGTCTATTCGAAAGCCCAAAGAAAGGAAAAGAAAGGGTGGAGATCGCGGCTAATCTAGTGGTGATTCTTTCTTTGATGACGAATTTGGGAAAAATCATATTCTTAACTTTTAAGCGCCTATAATTCTCCAACAACATGGGAACAGCCCTAGCTTCTTGGCCCGTTAAAACTCGGGACGTGATCTGATGTTGATGTTATATAAACAAGTTCAACGCTAATTCAGGAAGTAGGATTAAATCATAAAATAACGGTTGAATTTGTATTCTCCTTCTTCACAAATATACAGAAAAGAATGCACTACATGTATTTTTTAAACAAAAGAAGAGTTTTTTGAAAAACCTGCGAATTTAACAATTGTATAAAAACTTTAGCATTACAAAGCGGACGATTTGATTCACAAGAAAAACAATTCAATAATCTGCATGAAATGCTTCTAAATTTAAACGCTCACATCATGGTACAAAAATAAAGTATTATTTATTACACTGCAAGGAAACTGTTTGTCAATGTAATAAATATGACGTTACCGAGAGATGAAAAATGATATTTGTTATAAAGTTTAAAACAAACGCCTTTTACTCCTTTTAAATTATGCAATGATTTTTCTTTCATCTACCACTTATCTGTTTCAGTTATCAATGAGTTATAAATATGTAACATAATTAACATTTAAAAGCTTATTTGAGATACATCTTTTCTGAAAAACGGAGAAATTCGTTTAAATTCTGGGTATGAAATTCAATAAGTCGTTAATTATTATTGAATTATCATTAATTATTATTATAAAATAAACAGAATAAATTAGAAATTTACACTGCACTGTTTTGTCACCATCATAGGTGTTATTTTGTTTTATTCTATTTTTTTGTGTCATAATATTTAATGGTTTAAAGTAACTTCAATATCAGTGTTGAAGTTATTTATATTCTTCAAGTTCAATCAACATTATGAAATTTATTTATGAATATTTAGGTTGCCGGAACAGCTATTGTATCGTTATGTACAAAATTAACAATAAAACAGCTACTTAGGTATCAGGTAATTTACTAAGAAATTTTGTAGAGCGTCTTTATCAAGCTCTACAGATCTTCCAGGAAAAGGCTTGTCTTCTAAGCTGCATTCACTAGCTTAGAATTTCTAGAACTAGCTTTGACACTGGCTTACGATTCCCATACACTGCATTTATATTCCTGTTCATGATTATTTAAGTCAAATCTTAAAATATATCGAATATGCCACTTTGTCATTTACATTTAGTTTTGAAAAAAAAAATTGTTGAAATCGAACTACATTCTTCAAAACTAAGAATAAGAACAAGCAGGTAATCGAAATGCAGTCTTCAAAACTGAGGTAAAATTTATAACTGCTTTAATTTCCGGTTGATACAGGTAAGTTATTCTAACCCCCACCGACATTTAATTCAGTAGAAAAAAAAAGCACTCTTTTGGGGGTGATCGAATATTTTATATATTCACTGTGGATATCCCTATATGCACTATGAGTGAGTTTGGTGAATAAACTAAACTCAGATTATATGCCTATTTTTAAAGTTCTGTGCCTGATAAAACTAAGCCCTAAAAATATTAAGAAAATTCCTCTTAGCGCAAATAAAAGGAGATATAAACACTACAAATGATACCTACAGAAATCCCTCAACTAAACGGAAGCGATATCTGCAGTCCAATCAACAATTAACAATAATGAATAACAATAATGTTTACAAATAACAATAATGGATGTCATTTTTACTACAGGAGGAAAATAATTAAGTGCCCGAAGCTTTTTTAATTTTCCTTACAGACAAATTACGTCTTTTAGAAATCTGCATAATATTTCTGTATATGATAAATTTATAAACATGCTCAGTATCTAAATAAAGTGTCATTATTTCTGTACAGCAAAAATCTCTTTGTTCCTGGTAATCGTAAACATATAAGTATCTTAAACACACCCACACACACACCCACACACACACACACACACATATATATATATATATATATATATATATATACAAAGAAAGAGAGATATTACACCTGTTATTCAATACCTCATCACATCGTTAAAATTTTTTTTCGTCTTTTCCCATTCTTTGAATCGTTTCAAAAGTAATACGTTTTAATCAAGCGAAAAACGTGTCGTAGACAGCTACGAATCACGTACTTTAAGAGATGAATTCTGAAAATCCATTTCATCCTCCTTTGAAGTCTCTTTATTTTTGCCCTCGGCAGGAAAACTACGTTGAGGTAAATCAAAAATCAGATCTCTTCAAATGCCACGACATGCAGGAATTTTATCACGCTGATCGGATTCGAAAGCCTTCCAATCTTCCAGATGAAAACTATAAAAGCGCTCTATTACCATCAAATGAATGACTGGCCTGTATTTCAATCAGTAAAAAAGCAGGCGGCGAGGCACTAAGCCATCCAATGCAGCGTTGCCAGTGGTAAGAACATCCAGGTCGTTGCAGAACAGAAAGGATAAAGTGCCGTGACGACAGTTTGAATTATTCATATGAAAATGCATAAAAATATCTTCCGCTCAGCGATGCGAGTGAAATTCCATGAATTTTAAATAGCTTCTACTTAAAAGCGTTCCTTTCTTGTTGTTCATTATTACAGTTCTCCGAAATACAAAGCAAAGAATTTGATGCGTGAAAATTTTCATACAGTCAGATTACATATAGGTATTCATTTTTATGCCTTTACTTTAAAATGTGAACAGAGAAATCCTCTCTGCTTCAGGGTTTTCTTATTTACTGTATCTTAAAAAAATTTCAAAATGTTTTAGATTTCCTTCCAAACGTTTCTTTATTCAATGTCAAAGATTTTATCATCCGAATTGCTTATTTTTTTGGTTATATATTCTTTTCTCCATATTTTAAAGCTATTTGCTCGTAGATGATGATGTGTCATTGTGGTAAATATACTTAATTCTGCATGGGTTTTGATTATGCCCTTTTATCTAACCATATGAATTTCATTGAAAATAATATTGTTTTCTATATCATAATAGTCCATTAACTGGAATTCTAGTGCGATTACCGATTTATGTAGAGTTCAGATTCCATTGTATAGTCCGCTGACTTATGAACAGACTAGCAAACGAATTGAGAAGATATATTGTTCAGCACAGTCATTCTATTCTTCGGGTGGTGAGTAACCTTTCGGGGATAGTCTTCTTATATTACATAAGAAAGCTTTCTCATTTCACGTATCAATGATTAAGTCTTATGAAATTTTGTTACTGTTGGAAATGTCAACGGTCGAAAGGTAAAATTTCGGAACATTGTAATTTGACTCAGTTTCAGAGCCCGATGAACGACCTGGTTATGTGGCTGGTTTCCATGTTTTTCTACATGTATAACGGGATAACCATGCATAACATGTATAACGTTTCGTAACACCGACCACGGAAGCAATCTTTCCCTTAAGCAGATAATTCTCAAGTGTTTGCTATAATGTAAGTAATCCTGATATGCCCATGTTATTCAAGGTGTACAGAAATTCAAGATCATCTCTCATCTGCCCTAAGTAATATTCCTAAATCTTCTGCCCTCTCCTGTCTTTTACTTCGTAAAAGGTTAAAAACCAACCTTATTACTAAAAATTTAATATGCTAGGCAACTGGTCTCACAGCTGCAATAATTTTCGCTGTTAGTAACTCAATCATATTTAAATGATGTTTTACCTTTTATTTTGGCTCCCAGTATGGCATGATAATTGAAATAAGCGGTAACGAGTTTATCGAAATTTAAAGTTTAATATTAAAATATTAACCACTAGTGCTTACGAAGTCTAAAAAACGGGTCAAATGTTTTTCAAAATACGTAACTGGGGAATTCAGAAGTTATCTAATTTCGATTTCAGTAACAAAACTTCGAAGAAATACTTTATTTTTCTGCGACACTATTCATGAAAAATCAGGTAAGATTTTTGACAAAATCAGTTTTTCTAAGACAAATTTTACGAATTATTTATCAATTTCATTGGGAAATAATCATTATATTAGATGTGGAACAATATTTTGGATTTATAATTATCATAGATAATAAGTAGAAAATTTAAAAAAATAATAATAAGTAAACAACTGTTGTTCAAAACAACTTGAAATATAATTATATAAATTTTTAAAGATAATTCATCCACAATTCTACCAATGATCTAAATGCTTAAAATCCCATTCCCATTTTACTAAAACATATACTTTCTTCAGAAGCTCTGAATAATAAATAAAATGACGCTGCAGATATCTTAAGAATCCTACCGTAGTGCTCATTTTCGTCTCCCGTGGAACTGTCATGCTAATATTATCTACTAGTGCAGTTGACGCTGTATGGTAATTTTCTTTAAAATTTCATAAATATTTCTGAAAATACTAAGAACAGAAGGAATGCACCTTACCTTTCCTATGATGAGAAATTTAAAACAAACAGAATATGTGCGAGCAAAATGATTTCGTTGCGAGCGTATAAAAGATAAATAGTACAAGAACTCCCTTTCTATGAATATGCGTCCCTTTAGGCAGTCGTAGATCCCATTTCATAGAAGGGAATGGAACATATTTTGGGATGTTACATACGAACGTGATGCTTTTGGCCCCTGAAATGCAGCTGCTGTAAGTTCTTGTAACCCTCGAGGCAATCTAAAAGGCAATTTCACCTTAAAACAAGCAAACGAAAATATCTTCGAGGGAAGGAATGCGCTTTTAGATGCAAATAAAAAAATTTAAATTGATTTCTTTCTATTCCTTGCACACTATCAGATATATAAAGCAGAAAACAGAATGTCAGGAAAAGTACTTAATTTCGGTAAGTCCGCATGTGGAAAGAATATATATGTTAAACAAGGAAAATATTTCGCCAAATGCTATTTACGTATTTAACAAAAACACTGAAAGCAATCAGAAAGTAAAAATAGTCAGAATATTAAAAAATGTCTTTATATATAATGTTACGAATTTCACAGTCATTCAGACATCTTTAGTAGAATTTTAATTAAAACAGTCTATTTCTCCGTGCAATGCAGTGCGTGACAATTTTTAAGACAAACCTACGTCGGATAAGTAAACATACAAGAGCACGTGCATTTAACATTGAATAAATGTTGATCTCGTTAATTGATATTTTATTTGAATAAATGTAATTGACAACTATGCTAGCTGTAATCGTATTTCTGCTTTTTCAGAAATTGCTAGAATTGTCTCGCGCTGCCGATTTAAAAAGCTAGAAAAGCCGGAGAGAAACATTTCAGGTTAGTAGTTGTTTAAGTGAGTTGTAGTTGTTTATTTAGCTGCTGTCTCTGCGCTTTGGATTGCGCTCTATTTATCCTTTTTAGTAGTTTAAAATATAACTATTGCGTGATATTGGGGTAGTGTACAAATATCTTTGTGAAAACGAAATCCAGCGTTTTTTGTTATATTTCTTGTGATAAGAATAAATTTCATTATCTTTTTATCGGACCTGTGCATTCAATCTATTACGAACCCATACGCACGCAAAGATACGATACATATTCACATTTATAATTAATTCGTAACAGTTACAGATTTCGAGAAAGCATCTACTTTGCAAAAACATTTTCAGCGGAATAAATCACAAACTTCCTACGAACATGGCGTTATTAAATATTTCCTCTATTGAAGTTTATATCTAAGTACGTAACTAAAATAAGAAATTGTACATTGTAACTATACATTTTAGAAAGGAAATTAGTTTAATGTCTACTATTAACTACATTTGGTAATTTAAATATTGCTGTGAGATAAATAACTCAGAAGTTCCCTTGGACCGATATAGGTTTATTTAAATATGAAAAGGAAAAAGACATT
Source organism: Stegodyphus mimosarum (assembly GCA_000611955.2). Taxonomy (NCBI): domain Eukaryota; kingdom Metazoa; phylum Arthropoda; class Arachnida; order Araneae; family Eresidae; genus Stegodyphus; species Stegodyphus mimosarum. The sequence goes on from KK120345.1 coordinate 376,486, forward strand.
ATTCAATATAAAAGGTTTGGCGCAATAAAACTGCCAACAACACTTACAGCTTCTAAGCTTATTTACAATATATTATTCATTTCACTTAATTTGCACTGTAACTAGACACTCTCGAAACAAGAGTAACTTACACCCTTAATATATGCGTAACTCACTGTATCCACCAATCAATACCTCTCAGTTTCTCGACACTTACCTCCAAGTCTATATAACATTAAAGCATTAAATAATACTATTAACATAGAAAGTACTGAGTGTGCGATAAATGGGTTCAAATTTAAGTTAAACATAACCACAAAAACATCCATACAGCGAACTCGTTCTTTCGGATTCTAAACTCTTGAAGAAGAGTTTAGAGATATTATCCCACAACTTCTAATGAACTCTACTGAATATAGAATGACTAAGATGCCCTCTTCTGTAAAGATCCGCCTTTTCAGCCGAATAAGAGTTCATAAAACCAAATTTATAATTTTTTAAAATTTTCCAGAATGCTAATTTTTTGTATTATTCACTCTTATAGTGTTTAATATTTTAGAATTATAAAGAGTAAACACTATTAAATGAAATTTTCATTAAGTTTTAAAGGATCAATGCAAAACGAGATATCACCTTGTAGGGTTTATATTTATTTTAACTAACATTTATTTTAAGTTCATAGTCCTTTCCTTTTTAGCCTTCATTTTTCCCCTAGAAATGCCCGTGCCAGAGTATGTAAATTACAGTAGCACGCGCAGTTTATTCAAATTTAGCGGAAGCTAGTTGAGTTAAATAGTAGACGAAACGAGCGTGAAAAAGGTCCTGCTTTGAAGCTACGCTGGAGAGATTGCTCGGTAGAATTTAGATCAGCGCGTGTCGGCCTTTGTGCCTAACTTTGCAGAAGTGCTAGACCTTCAACTGTTAAATCAGTAATCTTGCTGAATATCAGCGATAATTAAAAACGCGGTTAGTTAAGATCTCAGAGCCTCGTCGGTAGTGTTTGACATTTGTTCATCTAGTTTCTTATTTTCAGTTTTACCTTGCTTTTAGTTCAACCGCCGAGTTGGCGCAGTTTGTGAGCGTCGAGGAGACGCAGTTGTAATTTTAAAAGTACAATAAAAGGGTTTCAACCCCTTCGCACGTTTTTGTGACTCACTATCCCAGTGACTGACAAGTTGGGCCAGAGAGATCTTACAACCTTAATTTAAAACAAGTTTAAAGAATTCATACAATATTTAAACTAAATTCTTTTTATCAAATACTTATATACAAAGGTAAATATTTAGTATAAATTAATTTAAAGAATTCAATTCTTTTACTGATTTAGTATATTTAAATAATTTAAATATGTAATGCACATCAACACCCTGCATTTATACAACTTACCAAGCAGAAGTACGCAATATATTTTCATTGAAAACAGTTTGTTTAATTAGAGAAAACAAATATTTATTTTAAAATGCCTTTTAAATTTAAGAAATGTTTCATTTCCTGAATGGTATAAAATGTAAGTAATTGTATTTATTTAAATAGGCATTGGATAATAACTTGTTTCTTTCTCAGCTTGTCTTCGATAGTCAAAAGGATATATTTTCATTTCTTGAAAAATCTGTTATGTGTCAGAATAGTACTTAGTCGCATCCAGAAATGAATAAGCAGGGAAAACGGTGAAAAAGAATAAAATGTTAATTAATTTACAAATAAATACACAAGAAAGTAATAAAATTTCTTCTTTTAAATATAGAATAATTTGTAATTAAGTATAAATATTTTAAACATACACTAAATTTACAAGAATCATGCAAAATTAAGGAGGAAAACGAAATCATTACTCTTATAATATAATAATTACAACCAACTGAAATATGCGTATTTTTACAACTTAATATGCATAATTTTAATTCTGTCCCATTTAGCAAAATTTATAGCATGCAGTTAATATATATATTATAGAAGGATATTAAGTGTAAGGAGAATTAGTAAAGCATTTAAACGGCAGTCGACTGTTAAATTAATAACAGCTTTGAGAAGAGATATATAAGTATTTAAAAACATTTAAACACAATTTAAGCATTATATGTTAATGGTAAAATTGCTTTAAAAAAGGATAAAGAGATAAGTTGCATTTAGATTTTAAATGATAAAATTTCGAACTTCATTATATCTTATAAATTAAAATTATATAAAATTACGAAAAGTTTAAAAATTTAAAGTTCTTAAATAGGAATTAAAGATGAAAGCATTCATAAAAAATAGATTCCCTAATTTTACTGCTGCAAATTTGCTGAGAGCAAATCTCACATTGCGGTGTAGCGTAACATCAAACGATGTTGGAGACTAAACAGGATAAAATATTGCTGATGCTTTGCTCGGACATTAAAAAAGTTAATTATTTGTCAGGAAAATACAGAAGGTCTGAAAACGTCCAAATGTTACAAAAATACGTATATTCTTTAATGCTGAGACGGGAAAACAAAATAAAATGCATATGATCGACAGCAGGTACCTTTTTGAAAGGTGTCAGTACGGTATGTGGCCACCCAGGAGTAGGATACAACTTCAAACATGTCATGTCATGCTTTGCACAAAATATGCAGCAGCTGTGGAGATAATTGATCTCACTCCTCTGTCAGTGCTCCGATGAGGGTGTTATTGCCCATTGGAAGAAGTTTTCGATCAGTAGCATCTCCAACATTTGCAATGGGTTTCTGGAGAAATCTCTGGGTTTCTGGACAATCTGGAGAAAATGTACTGTACGAGAAGCTGAAAATTCTCGCTGTCTAGACAATCCTAAAGAGCAATGTGCGTTTTCGAAAAGAAATTTATCATCTAAATCCCGAAACGAAAATACCGCAGCATAACTAATATGAACTAATACGAACATGCCGCAGCAGAACTTGATAAATGTATCTTCGACAGTCATAGGCCCAGTTGCAACCACGTGTAGGCACGTGCGGCCATTATTTATGAGGCCGGCACATACCGTAATTCTGCATTTAGGATATTGGTGGATATTTTCTGGACGATAAACGGTACCACGTTCTCGTCAAATCAGTTGTCGTCAAAAATCCAATGGCAAATTCTCATCTGAGAACAGTACGCAAGCGTAGTCCTTTTCAGTCCAATTGCAATGTTCGCTACACACTCAAAAACGGCAGAATGATGCTTTCTAGACATAAGGACACACAAACCAGGACTGCGGCATACAATGATTCTTTTCCAAACGTCTGTCTACAGTTCCAAACGTCCTGGTGATCTGGTGTCCTGTGGCGCCAAAAATCTCGTTTTCCCCTTTCTACACTGAGATTCACTGGTTTCATTTTACATAAAGAGCAACAAATGTGTTTCCTGGAGAAATCGTAGATGTATTGTGACCTTCTCGTGACGCCTAGCTACACGTTCCCTTTGTTTTAAATGCTTCCCACAGCCGTAAAACTATATTGTGGGCGATGATAAAGTTCCTGGCAACATCTGGTGTCTTAGGGATTCTTCGATCTTACCAATGATACGACCAAGAGTAAGATCATCAAACTGATGTCCGGAGCACATATCGGAAACTTTCAAGATGGTCAATTAAATATTTTCGGTAAAACTTTTACTTGCTGTAACAACTGTCCGCGTGCGTCAAATCTTTTATCAGAACTATCATGTGATGGACAGGCATGCGTGCATCTCTTACTACAGTCCCGCAAATATTCTAATTTTTCACATTTACTTCCTTTCATTTTATGCTTGCTGTGGATGTTAGTGTTGTCTGTTTTTAACAATTGTCCGGCAGCACACGATTGCAAATCTTCCGCTGTTGTTTGCATCGATTTATTTTCAAAAGGAATTCACATGTTTCCGTTGCATCGTCATCAGAAAGTTGTTGCAAAGAAAGAAAGAATTACATCAGCCTTTTTGCCAATCAACAAAGACACAAATTAAAGTTTAATATTTAAACTGATTCCAGAAATTTTAGATAAGTAACACGTGTTTTTGCTACTTCAACCTCTTGAAGTTGTAGTATGAAGTGCAAACAAATTGCAAAGTTACAGCAATAAGATCATAAACAATTTCAAATTTGTATTTATTTATTTTTTTGTCAGACCGGTGTCAAAAAACAAACCATGTGAAACCAGACAAGCAAATAAAAAATATGAAAGCATATGAGAATTTGAAACCATGCAGACCGATGTAAAAAACCTTCTTGCAAAATTAATAGCATCAAATTTAAAAACAAGCAGAAAAGCTTAAACATTTTACTGCTAATAAAACTTATTTCCTACGTAAGTGGACTGAGTTCAAATAAAAAACAAAACATGCAAAGGAAAAGTAATCAACTAAGAAAAATTAATAACAAATGAAATTTTTATCCAAAGACATAAAATAAAAATCTGATACCGACACCCCGACTTCCATGTACGTAATATTAAATTATACGCGTTTTTGCTGAATTTCATTTAAACTTATTTTCTCGAATTTCACCAGAGATAGATTTCTTTTTCAATTAATTCAGTTCTCCCTTCGCGGCAAGGCAAAAATACATAAAAAGTCATAATATATTCATTAAAATTAAAAAATATAGAAAAACATAAAACATCAAATGCAGTTGAAAGAATAAAAAAAAAAACCTTTACAATTAAAGTCAGAGTTTCTACGCAAAAACATGCAATTCTGCCAGTAGGCAAGAAAGCCGATTTTTCGGTATACAAAACTGAAAGTTAACTTTTGGTCCCACTCGGCAAAAAAGACTCTAGAGGTGCAGAAACTTACTTAATTTAAAGTTCTGCTAGGTTTCAAATGTAAACAAATATGGCTGCTATGGTGAAAAAATATTAGGTTTAGCCTTACTTAAACAACTTTTGAATTAACAATATATAAGTGTGTATATATATACAATATATATGTACAACTCTAAAACAATATATATATATGTGTGTGTGTGTATGTGTGTATACTTTTGCAGCCGCCGATTTCAAGTAAAAAGGGAGGCGCACAACTTCATGTTATAGCATTGCTATATACGAAATTTCAAAGTGTTAAGGTTACCCGTTTTTGAGTTATGCGATATATATATGTAATAAAAATAAAAAAAAAATTCTGAAGTAATGACCAGCTGGAATTTTAACGTCGTAGAAGTGTTGATCTATAACGAATAGGAAATTTGAAACGAAGGCATATTAAATCTTCATTTTTTATTTCAGCTTGTTGTGGCCACAATCAACTTGGCACATGAAATGTGCCTATTCCAAAATAGCTCACATTTTAGATTAATTTTCAGTAAGAAAGAAGAAAGTAGCAGGCAGCAGTCCAACTAGATCGAAGCGTAAAGAGCAATTGCGTTACGATCAGGGCGAAATCCCAATTCAGACTGAGTTAGTTTTGGTTTACAATGCATTTTGATTGGATAGTTAATACTTCTGTAAAATTATTATTGGTCACTTTACTTTTAGTTCCATTTACATCATCAGAATTATGTAAGTGCCATATGGCATGGATCAATCTAGAAATGACGCAGTGCGTAGAGAGGTTATTATTTTTAGAATTGCGAAGAGAAATTTACGTTTTTAATTTAATCTTAAGACATATTCTTTATTTTTCTTACATATCCCCCCCGTCAAAGAAAGAAAGGCGTAGCGACAAAGAAGCCTTTATAAAGGAAAAGCGTTAAAGCAAATGAAGAGAAATAATTTGAAAAAATACCAATTTTGAAATTTTGACCAAAAAATACAAATCTTGAAATTTTGACCAAACTAATTACTTATATAATTGCAAAATATTAACTTATATAATTGTTTAAATAATATTTTAGAGTCCTTTAAAAATTCAGTCCAAACATTTTTGTTAATTTGCAGTCCATATAATTAAATTTCTTCAGAAAAGTCTTTGTAAAGCTTTGAACACAATATATCACAGTTGAAAAACCTTTGCACACATATTACTGATTTTGAATAATCAAAATAAATTTCAAAATTTTCAGAACACATCTAATTTTCATTCTTATAAATTATATTTTAACATCATAAATTTGATAATAGTATTGCTAAAATTATGGTTTTACCAATATTGTCTTTCATTTGCAATTTCTGAATTTAACAAACTGAAAGCCCTCGCAATACTTCTGAACAAACATATCCATCAGTAGGGCTAGCCTCTTGAGCTAACCAGTGCGTTTTGCACTGGTGGCTGAGGGTGCCTAGGCAGTTACTTGAAAAAGCCTCCGTTCCTTACATAAGGTAACTGGCCTTTGAGAACTGCACTACTACATTCCATAATAAAAAAATATAAAAATATAATAATAATATAAAACTAATTGCACTCAATCATGAAATGAGAGCCTTCAACATTATGTTATATGAAGAGTGTAAAAGGAACAACTGTACAGAGGTAATAATAGGCCTCTGTTTCGGAACCAGTACTCCCTCAACATACTTTATACTTTACAGCAACCCATAAATTTTTTACATGCATTAACCATAATTTCATATTACTTATCTGTACTAATTTCACTTATTTTTGTATCCATCAAAATAGCTCACATTTTAGATTAATTTTCAGTAAGAAAGAAGAAAGTAGCAGACAGCAGTCCAACTAGACCGAAGCGTAAAGAGCAAGTGCGTTACGTTCACGGCGAAATCCCAATTCAGACTGAGTTAGTTTTGGTTTACAATGCATTTTGATTGGATAGTTAATACTTCTGTAAAATTATTATTGGTCACTTTACTTTTAGTTCCATTTACATCATCAGAATTATGTAAGTGCCATATGGCATGGATCAATCTAGAAATGACGCAGTGCGTAGAGAGGTTATTATTTTTAGAATTGAGAAGAGAAATTTACGTTTTTAATTTAATCTTAAGACATATTCTTTATTTTTCTTACATATATACACACATACGTACCTACAAATGTCACGAAAAAAATCTCTTCTGAATCCATTTTGAATCGATTTTTATTACCCTTTTGGGGAAAACGAATCCTTTATTCTGTCCCCACGTACAAGTGTGAAGCAAAAACGTTGTTTAATTGCATTCGAGACAGGTGACATTGGATATTTCCGTTAAAATAGTATGACACAGGGAATTTTTCGTGATTTCAATACTTTCTTTAGTTCGTGCAAGGAAGTAAAAAAAAATCTGATGTGTAAACCACATGACGTCTTCGTACGTAATAATAAATTATACGCACTTTTTGCTGTATTTCATTTAAACGCATTTACTCGAATTTCGTTAGAGATATATTTCTCACGCCGATTAAGAAGTCAAACAACAAAAATCAGCGTTATATTTGCAAATTTGCAGTGCAGGGTGCAAAGTGCACTTTCTCAGGCGAGGATGATGGTTGTGTAAAACCATCAAAACTAGTTCTGTAAAAATTGCAAATATAACTCTGATTTTTATTTCTCGACTTCTAAATTAATATATCTTTCTCCTTCAATTAATTCTCCTCAATTCGCAGCAAGGCAAAAATAAATAAAACCTCAAAATATCTTCATATACCAAATGCAGTTAAAATCATTATTTTTTTTTTACAATTAATATTAGAGATTTTACGGAAAAACTAGGAAATCGGCCAGCAGACCACAAGACAGATTTTTCGATGCACACAAATGAATGTTTAATTTTGGTCCCACACGGCAAAAACACGCTGAAAGTGCAGAAACTGAATTCACTGTTCTGCTATTTTATAAATGTAAACAAATATGGCTGCTATAGTAAACAAAAGCAATCTGATGTGTACAAAACATGACTTTCGTGTATTAAATTTTACGCATTTTTTCCTCCATTTCATTTAAATTTATTTTCTCGTATTTCATTAGAAATCTATTTCTCTTTCAATTAATTCAGTTCTCACTTCACAGCAAGGCAAAAATACTTAAAAACTTCAAATATTTTCATTAAAAATAGAAAGATATAGAAAACCATAACACAATTTTTACAATTAAAATTACGCTTTCTACGGAAAAACAAGCAATTCGGTCAGCAGGCAAGAAGGCAGAATTCTCGATGCACGAAACTAAGAGTTTCCTTTTGGTCTCTGACAAAAGACACTGAAGATGCAGAACAACATAATCCACTATTTCGCTGTGTTTCAAATATAAACAAATGTGGCTGCTATGGTAAAAAATTTAGGCTGAGCAGCACATGAGCAACTTTTAAATTGTTAATTGTCAACTATCGCATTCAAATTAACTAAAGGAATAAAAACAGCATAATGCAATCATTTTTAATGCAAAAAAAAATTACCAAATTACGAACATATAAAAAACAAAATTGAGCTCACGAGCCGAGTGAAAGAGCGGGTAAATATATATACTTTTGGTGCCGCCGATTGAAACCAAATAGAGGCATGTGCAACTATATTTTATAGCAATCCTATAAACAAAATTTCAATGTTTTGAAGGCCACTCGTTTTTAAGTCATAAGAGATATATACATACATATGTACGTATGTACCGTCGCCACAAAAATATCTCTTCTGAATCCATTTTTCAAATCAGTCTTATAATTCGTTTTGGGGACAAAAATTTCTTTATTCTGTCCTAACTTAGAGATCTTACTAAAAAAAATCGTTAAATAGCATTCGCTAGCAGTCAAAATGGATATTTTCGTTGATATATGATATCCAACGCTATTTCAATACTTCCTATACTTTGTACAAGAAAGTACTTAGGCTTAGCCGAACTTAAAAAACTTCTAAATTGTTGATAATTTTATAACTATTGCATGCATATTAATTAAAGGTATAGAAACCGTAACCGGAAAATGACAACAACATAATTCAATCATTTTTAAAGCAAAAAATACCACCATATAAGAATAAAAAAACTGATCTCACGTAGCCGAGTAATGCCCCCGATTACAAAACAAAAACCGAGGTGCACAACCAAATATTATAAATGTCTTATATACAAAATCTCAACGTTTGGAGGCTACTTGTCTTTGAGTTATGCGAGATACATACGTAAGTACTTACAGACGCCACCAAAAAATCTCTTCTGAATCCACTTGAAATTAGTTTTATAATTCATTTATGGAAAAAGAGTCCTTGATTCTGTTCTTACGTACAAACGTTAGTCAAAAAATCCTTAAATTGCATTTGGTAGCGGTCAAAAACGATACTTTCGTTGAAATATGACACCCGGAATTTTTCGTGATTACCATACTTCCTTTACTTCGTACGAGAAAGTAAAAAGGAGTTAGTTCTTACAAATTTCTAACATTACAGCAACACAAATTTTAAAAATTAAAAAATAATTTGTAATGAAAAAGTTTTGATTCGACATTCCTACTTGCAAATGACCATTGTTAAACCTAGTATGTGCTAAGTAAATAAACGAGATTAGCTACAAATTTGAAACTGATTATTAATCATGAAAAGAAAAAAAAATTTCTGATGTAACTTAAAATATTGTTTAATAAAGAGGTATAATTCGTAAAAGAAATCCGCATTGCCTGGCTTTTATATAATCGAAATAGATCTTCAAATGTTGACCGCCGAAAACTGAAGTTTTAATGAAATTTTATTTCGCCTTAGTTCAACGAATAGAAAACCTTCTGGTGCTTCGTACCATATAATTAAATTTTTTGAATTCAGTCATATATAAAACTGTAGTGGGAAAATATTATCGAAGAAATTAAAATAAATTTTAAAGAGTAAATTCAAAGAATCTGAAAAGTAATTGCAGTGATGAAAAAGAAGTATGAGGTATTTAAAATGTGATGAAGAAAGCCCATTGTCTAGTAAACTGTGCGTAAAATTTTGAGTTATTTTATAGAATGTAAAGTAAGAAATATTACAAATTGTAGATCTAAAACAAAAAAAAGTAGAAAAAGAAAAATATATATAAAATGCTAGAGAATATAGAATTCACACTCAAGAGGGCTTTCTTGAGGCTTTGTAGCTCAAATAAGTCCATTTGTTAATAAAAAAGTTAGATAATTAGCAGACATTAGGTATTTTTTTAAAGTACGAGAGATGAAAAATGTGCAATGCGCTCACAGGGAGTCGAATCGCAGACCTCTCGAATACGCGCCGAGTATGCTGACCACTACACTAAGAAGGCGGGAGAAATACCTTATATACTCCCCCTTTTAAAGGGCGACTGGGGATTAGGGGACCCAGTCGCCAAATCCTGCTGGTGAAGGATCATCATCCACCACCTTTTTAGTTCGGCGCCACTGCAGAGACATTAGTTTTTTTTTTTTTTTTTTCCAAAGCAGGAGAGATGAAAAATGAGCAATGTCCTCGCCGAGACTTGAACCACGGACCTCTCGAATACGCGCCGAGTATGCTGACCACTAAGCCACAAAGGCATGGTAAGAAGGCGGAGAGAAGTACCTTATAAGTTTAAGCTAAGTTAAAACTAATGCAAGACTTTTTACACGAATGCTTATTTCAACTGTGTTAAGAACATACAGACGATAACAATTACGGTATAGATTATCATCAAAACTGCAGTTTGGTGTTGAAAATAATTTTTAAAGTCTTTTGTAAAATCATTGCTGTTATTACAAATGATTTTGATTTTGACTCAATTCGAAGACGTTACTGTTAACAAAGAGCTGGCATCAACTACGGAAATACGCTTTGATTTCGAAGGTATCAGGTTATACTTGATTGTTAGTTTGAAGTTTCTGAGTTTTGTCATTATTAAGTATTGTATCTTGT
>KK120345.1:387178-410364 GCA_000611955.2 Stegodyphus mimosarum
AGGAATTTTCACTTAAATGATTTAACGAGCACGTCTGTTCTCAGTTATATGATTTAGAATTCCTTGAAGCTTACATAGTCTAGATTGCCTTAAAGTCAACTGTGCTTGAAAACGACTACCATGAATCAATCGAAAAAATAGGAAGCTTAATCCAGAATCAATCGAAATAATAGGAAACTCTGAAAGTACAAGTGGTTTATAAATATGCTGTAGAACATTTAGAGAACTCTTTATTTGTGCTGTGCAGGATTCCGTTTTTCAACGGTCCTCGAAACATTAATTGTAAAGCACGCCAAAAATATTATCAATTATATAAATTATCATTATATTCTTTATTAGCTTTTGAAGTTTCCTTGCGGAAACGAATTTCAGTTTTAATATATATTAAAACTGAAACCTTTTAAGTTTTAATATATATTCACAATAGCGTTGATTTGAGTTCCTTATCTCCATCTGCGTTCTTTAACGTCGATTTATTCCATCGGGATTAAAACGGAAATTTATTGCAGATTATAAACTAACAGTATCATTAAATTGGAAAATCAATGGATCCGTTAAAAGCAATATGTCATATTCTACCAGCTTTACATATGCGTCCATATTCTATATGAGTCTTAATAAACAATTTAGTCCTCATTTCGCATTTTGTTATGTGCTTTGAATTTGAGTAAGTATTATTTTCAGTTCCAGGTTCAGGCCAAAGGATAAATCTGCAATATGTATTCTAATATTCGTCTGGAGTATACGAGTCAATCTCCTATCAAAATATAGATTGAAGAATCGTATACATTTTAAAGAGGCGGAACTTATGTGCCTTGCCATAGCAAATAGCATAACGTAATATTCTAAGCCCATCTCGATTCCTTACGTTTTGGGATACGATACAGCATTATCGTAATTTACATCTATTAAAACAAATGAATTGCATTATGCATTCTCCCCATAAGCTAGTGTCTAGACGTTTATCACAGTAACTATATGTGTAATATTTTAACTGACCTTAGTTTTGGTAATTTCTGTGCTGCAGTTTGGTGGAATTACTTGAAATGCGAGCTAACTTTTAATAAACTTTCGTATTTGACTCTAACTGAAAACTACAATTTCCGTATTATTTGGAGCGTAATGTAATTTAGCTCCCACTGTCTGACAGTAGTTTGAATTTACACTGTCTGTTCTGCATATCTAGTAGATCGAGAAACAAGTTGCAGTTCTAAGTTTCCGCCCGGCTTAATTTTAAAAGTGAATTGCATTTGGGTAAACTTGTTGTTTTATTTCGCTGCGTTCTGCAAGTATCCGCCGAAAGTCATACGTTATGAATTCAGTTACTTGTAAGAATATTGATTCACCAATTGCCTTAGACAATTTCTACTCCAGTTAAACTATATTTTGGTACCTGCCAAGCAATAAATACGTTCTGCAAATTAAATTTGTCATGCAACATTAATGCAAGCAAGACTTAAACAACAAAGGAGAAAGAATCTTTAAAAAATAACGCAAATTAAATAGGTAATTTTTAGGAATGTAAGAGCTTTTTTTTTTAATTATGTGGTAAGCAGATGCATGCATTTTTGTTCTCGAAAAACGTCGTAAAGAATAGCATATACGAAAGGTTTTTAGAAATCATTCATGCCTTTTTATATTCTCTTACCATCATAACTTCACATTTTTCACTTTAATTGGTAAAACTGCAGTTTTAAATTACTTTCCTTATCGACCGAATTCTGAATATTCTAGTAGTCGCTTTTCGTATTTTGGAGCACTAAAATACATACACATATGGTCTTATATACGTATAAGATCTAAAATTTGAAAGAAGCTAATAAATTTAATTTAGCCATAGCCATGTGAATTTCTTATTTTAATTTGGCTACGTCCCCTTACTATCTTAAAAGCTAATGTATGAATCTAAAGGGCGTTATCTAAAAACTAAACAGCATTATATCAGATTATTAATCTTACAGTGCGGTCAGCATTTGTCCAATAACCTTTCAAAACTGAAAAAAAGGAATCAGTTCTTTAAATACGCCTTTGCTGAAATACGCACTGCCTTTCCTGTTCTCCCTTCTCGTGCTACTTGTTTCTTTGCTTCATCCATCGCGACAAGTTGTATAAAACAGTGAAGGTGATTAAATGCAGTAGCACGTAAAGAAATCTCCGCTCCTCATACAGATGAGTGGACTTTACCATTGTCATTAATTAGTAAGTTTTGGCAGTCTTTAATGCTAAATAATTGAAATAAAAACATAAATATATGAAAATTCAAATTCAGACTAATAAGTTACGTTTTACAAATATTTAAGTCACGTTTTACAAATTTGGTGAATAAAATTTGGCATTTCCTTTTGTAGTGTGTGCGTATATATGTGTGATAGCCATTTGTGCTAAACCTATGTCTAGAGTAAGACTGGTGAACCACTCAGCTAGTTCCTGACCATACCTGACTGCCCCCAAAACTTCATTTTAATGCTAGAAGTATATTTAGGAGACAACGGACATGTGCTATCACTTAGGTATCATTCTTAAGGAGAGGATGCTAGGAATAATACACGTAATCCAATTTTCGCTTTAGAATATAGCAAAATGTACTTTTGTCTTCTGAGAAACTGATATTTTGGACAGATTGCAAAACGTGATTTAGAACTTTTTCTCCTTATCTCCGTGCTTTAGAAGCCATACGAAATAAATTTTGAGCGGAAAAACTCTAGGAAGAAAGAAAAGAGTAAAATAGGAAAGGAGCCAGATTGAGAGAAAATAAAACTTGTGAATACTTTGACGCATTTAGGTTTATAGTCTTCATCAGGTAAAAAGTCACGACCAGCTTACAAATACTTTCTAAGGGGGTTAAAGCAATTTTAGTGAATAATTTGAAAATTAAGAGTAATTATTTTATGTAGTATTATTTTACTCTTCCTAACAGTGAATTTAAAATAAGTTGCATAATTAAAAGTTCCCAGCCAGATATTTTTTCAATTCTTTTTAGTAAGAGAATTTGTTTTATCTATTTCAAAAGTAACTTCTAAATAATGATTTAAGTTTTCTGGTTTAAAGACATTGGAATTTCTAATACATCACTAAATCACTGGGCTTAAAAAAACTTGCTTAGTATGATATCTTTGCTTGTTTATTTTAGGGTAAACATCAAAATTTTCCGGAGCGGGTTTTCTAGCCTCTTCAGTTTGTGGGCATAGATCTTGATTTTCAATGAATGTATTTTTCATACATTAAATGAGATGGTGAAATTTTTTTAATAGAATATGGTCGATTAAATTCTTCTTCAGTAACTCGAGTCAACAGTTTTGTTTACGCGATATTACTTCATAAAAATTTACTTTACATTTTAATCTAATTATAATAGTTTGACTAGCTCTTTTTACTTTCCCTTTAGTCTCTGGTCTGTAACCAGTCGTTAATAATTGTATAACGTTACTTTTTTTTAAAAAATACCTAATTTTTTAAAATGTAAAGGCAGCATTCCTATCACTTAAAATTCTTTGGGACCTGAATCTGAATAATTTGCCTTAAGCAATTTATGTAATTATGAGTAGTTACACGTTTAGAAGCAAACGACCATATATAGAGCATAGCATGATCTATGATAATGTGAATATATTTTAGCAGAATGATAAAAATTTAAACCAACAACAGTTTCAATTTATAATATTTCAAAAGGTTTTGTCTCCTTTTCTGTGTGGGTTCCTGTGAGCTTCTGTTTTTTGTTTGTTTTTGCATATGTTTATTCCGAACTGAATATGAGACGAATTTTAAAAGTATTATTTGATTTAATTTGTTTTGCAATATATATATTGTTATCCACTGGTTATCATTAATTAAGGAAAATCAAAAAACGACGATTACTCAAAGAGTTAGAAGTAAAATTTAATGAAACTGACCCATAGTATACAACAATTTCTGAGGTATTATAATCTCCCCTAGAAGCAATACACCACGTACAGAGATGTGGGATGCTGTCAATTATGCAGTCTATTATTTCCGTAGGACGTCAGAGCCATTGCTCTCGCAAAGTAGTGAAAACGTAGAACAGATCTAAAGAGAAGGACTGAGAGCTGCTATACGTCTTTCTAAAGCATCTCAAACATGCTCGATAGGCTTCAGGCCCGGCGATCGGAGCTGTCCACTTTATGCGCTGAATTGTTTGCTGCTGAAGATAATCATCCAGGATGTGAGACTTTCGCGGTCTAAAGATCCAGTCCTCTAACAGGAAATTGTCTTCTACTGTGCTGGAATCTGGGCAGTTAATCTAACAAAATATGCTCTTCAATTATTAAATTCTATACAGAAGATGTCTCTTCTTCACATAAGCAGAGGATATCGCTCATCATCAACAGCGGCACTGCAGGCACTTACAGATTTACCTTCAACTGACTTAGTAGCAGAGCGAGAGAATCAAAAGTGTTAGAGAACTCCTTTCTCATCCAGCACTGAATGACTTACAGGCAAGCATCAATACTGAGTTCATTAATTATTTTTCTACAGATCTTACAATTTACACGGATGGTTCTAGACTAGATGCTTGAACAGTATACCGATTATGTGTTTTACAAGATAAGAAGACTCTCCACACATGGAGAAGATGACTCAATTCAAATAATTTAATTTTGCAGGCAGAGCTAAGCGTAAGTTAAAAAGCAATCCTAATTTCGACTCGATTTTCAAATAGAGTTCTGATCTGTACCGATTGGCAATCATGTCTTGAAGCCGTTGCTGGATCACAATCAAGGAGATTTTTATATATTTTTGGCTCACTAATATATCAGCTACTAACATCACTTTTAAATAACTATTTATGTCTTATAAAATGGTTTGCATTACTACAGTTATTATGTAAAGCAACACAAAATGCAATGTGTCACTTGTAGTACTGCATTAAAACACCCTGTAAATATTATTACAGGGTGTTTTAATGCAGTACTATCATAGGTTATATATATATAACACCCTTATATACAGGGTGTTTTAATATCACATTTACTTATATTTAACTTATAGTATTTTTCTTACTTTATCATTGCTCTATTTCATAATATTAAGGTATCATACTATGCAATATCATTAGATAACGTATTCATTTATTTTAGCACTAATTGCACTATATTATTGTATTATAATATCATACATTGACGTTTTGCTTACTGTCATGTCATATTTAATCACTGCATTATATGATTCCAATTATACTACGTCTAGAATAGTATGTTGGTTCACAATATGAAATTCTAAGAGTCTAAGAAATGTATTAAAGTACTAGTTACATACTTCTGTGACGGTTCACCTAATGTAACTACCAACAGTATGTATATAACGTATTGCACTGTTTCATCATGCGATATAAGACATCGTATATAGAAATGCATCTTATCAGTTCTTGGACTTTAATAGTTTAAAAATACACATTCGTGTATCTCATTGGCACAACTTTTTTGTATGTACCAGCACAACTTTTTTGGTTTTGCATTACGTAATAGTCCACTCAAGATTATTGTAACCTAACTTTACATGGAGCCCTATCTTATGTATCCTATGTAGCAATTTATACAAGATATCTTGTAATCATTTTCTTAAACTACTTTTCTGTAACTTTCCTGATTAAGAGCAATTAATGGCGTTTGTTCCTTCAACCACTACACTGTTGTGGTGGTTGCTTACTGTTTTTCCACTGATCGGGCATCATTCCGTTCGGTTTAATCTTCGGTCGGAAATCTGGTCAGTGGCGCATAACCTATTACCCCACCATAAGGGTACACATAAGCATCAGGAATGTCATCTCTATTATCATAGGGCTCAACATTCATGGCTACACAAGGAAAGACATGGAGGTCTGTGTACACCCAAAGGTATCCACCTCAAACACAGACAGAGCCTCTTCCGTATATCGATACTTTTCATGGATGTTTGATTGATGGTAACGAGTTCTAGGCATTCATAAAATCAAAAAACGCCTACTACGGCTAAATCTGGACTTAAGCTTAAAGAGAATAACCCCTCCATTTATCAGCTGTCCAGTGGACAAGACCAGACGTGAGCGGCACCCAATGGCCGGTCGCCTTGCATCCACACATCCTTCGTGAAGTCTTCTTCGCAGGGTTGACGTTGACAGCAACCTTCTAGTGGCTGCAGCAAATTAGATTCTGAGTTGAGTTGGAGTTGAGGTTATATTCCTTCGTGCGCATAACGACGAATATCGGTCATCAGCCCTCGTCGTAGCGATTGGCCGCTCTTCGCTGGAACTCCGGATGCCGATTCTCTAGGTAGAAATCGTTGGTAAAGCATATGAAACACAGAAGGGCTCTTAATTAGCCATTCTGGCCACTTCTGTCTGACTTTGTCCTGCTTGTAGTCTCCCAATAGCTATCCATCGCAGTTCTTAGGGAAAACTATTCCTGGAGGTCATTGTTACAAATTGGTTATCCCAGATTCCTTATCTCAATATCGCTGCGAGGCTTGCTGGCTTGCTCTAAGGCATACAATTTGATGCTCCGCATAGATGACGTACCGCGATTGCAGCGCCACTAATTTGCATACACCAGTTTTACTCAGCTATTCTTATTTGACAACATATTGGGATTTTATATGTATTGGCTTATTTTTGAGCGAGTTAACGCTATTTTTGCAATTTTTTGTTAGTTGTTGGAAACCAGTGTATAAGGTAAGATAAAGAATATGCAAAATTAAAAACTAACTTTAGTTTGTAATAATTCCGTAAGCCCCTTATTTAAGTTGGGATTTACCCTTTCTATTTTAAAACTTACGTATATGCTTATAATGAATTAAAAATTGATCTCTAACTTGTGATTCTTATATAGCGCTTCGGCACATCGAATCCTAACGCAAATTAAACTTTTCGCTAATAAGAAAATTAAATTTTACGAATTATAGCTGTAATTAGGACTAAAGACAAACAATAACAGCCCTAATTTTAAACTTTATACTGGAATTTAGATATTTTTTGTCTCTTAATGTGATAATATAATATAATTTGTCGCTTCTCTTTATTTCAAATATATTTTTTGAAACTGCGAAGAGTACAAATGTGATTTATCAAGAAATGGAGCATAGATTGCGTTAATTTAGCTGTATTTGCTAATAACATTTTCTCATAATAAAGAAGCATTGGGCCACGATACGTGCTAAATATTTATGCAGCAACTACATCACGTACCTCGCCTCCGAAAAGATTTTATCACGTACATGTATATACAAAAAATAGAAAATATGCCTATATATGTGTGTGGACACTAATTCGAAAGTAAAGAGTTTATTCAAATTCTTTACTTTATGGATATCAAGGAAAAAGATATTTTACTTGTCAACCAAATAAAAACGGAAAATTGTTAAATATTCAAATGCGTATAGGACAAGGGCAATTGAAGAAATTAATTTTGATGTCAAAAATCAAACTTAGTATATCAATCCTGGAAGAATTTTTTAGTAATTAATATTTGAAATGAAATAAAACTAATAAAGCAAATTCAGTAAAAAACTTGTTTCTAGAATTAGATCTCCTCCAAATTGGGTATAAAGAAAAATATTATGACTGAGGCTGATGTAACAAGAGTTATTATAAGGGATCATCACACATTTAAAAATTTCAAAACTAAGGAAAACGTAAATGCACACCAGATCTTTGATTAGCTTCAGGTGTTGATAAGAGGAAGTTCAACATTAGTCATGAATCTGGGTGTCAAGTAATTTGGGGAGAGTTTAGTTTACGATACCAGACAAGCATTGTTTAAACATATCAGTATGGCGGCGATGATTCTCGTCTGGAAATTCATTACGATCGATAACAGTGCAAGACTGCGGCTAATAATTTAACATATAGCTAACCAGTTACAGCTACTATATTAATGTTATCCTACTAGATCTGCACCCGTTTCGAAGTGGAGTTTGCTGAGTTTATATTTATAGGCAATAAAGCAACTTCCCATCTCATTTACGGCTGCAGATATCCGAATAATTTACTTGTTTATTAAGTCAAATATGATAAAACCTGCAAAGACTAGCTACCCAAAGTAGGATGCCTTCGAAGAAGATTTTATATGAAACGTTCTGCCTATGTTTGATTGGCTTACTTGTTTATTCAGCCAAATATAGCAAATCACACAAAGGTTATCTAGCTAAAGTAGAATTGGCTTCGGGAGGGATTTTACAAAAGATGTACAGTATTCGCTTTACACATGTGAAAGCATTACATGCAACCAGCCTGTTCGATAGAGATTTGAGCCCAGGGCAGGTGAACTCTTGGAAAGTGAGGGTAATATTTGGTTGATTTCACATATTGGTTTCCTTATCAAACACATATTTTTCTTATACGCCTGAAACATTCTCAGTGAATGCATAATACCAAACTTCTTTGCATCCGCAAATACTTCAATTTGAAAAGGCCGCTAATAAGACGGAAATTCCGCTGCAGAAAAATATTTATTTGAAACATTCACATGCGGTGCAAATGTGCACCATTATTCACATTTTACACTGAAAATTCTCTTTAATTAAAACCTGAACATAATTATTTTATATCCTTAGAGCATGTGATACTAACATTTCTTAATTACGTTATTTATAAACTTCTTGTATCTCGTTGTTAGTGTGCTGTTTTCCTCATTACTTCGGTAGCGTTGCAACATATTTCACATATTATTTTCTCCATATCCAGGGCTCTTCAGGCTGCAATTTCAAACGGAATGTTTCATTAAGTTTTGAACTTAAGTGCTTATATACATAAAAGGTTCCCAACTAGTTCCTTAACAATTTCGTTATCTTTCCATTTAGGTCTCCTTAGTTGTATTGGCAGGGCTGACATTTAGCTTTGCGGTTATAACTTTACTAAAGTACTTGTATCCTTTCTAGCAGAAGAAATTTCGCTAGTGTTCAAAATTATCTTTATACCCATTACCCAATAACATTTTGTTAGGTAACTATCATTCTTATTTATTTCCTCAGATAATAACCGAAACGAAATGTTAATTATCATTGTCTAGTAAAATTTCGTTAGATCTAGTTAGTCCTGAAATTCGAATAATGATATCGCGTCAAAGGGAAGGGGTAAGAAACTCTTTTCAGAAGTATGTTTCTCGCAGATTACTGCAATCGAAGATTTTATTTCCGTACTTATGATGGCATTTTACTAATAGTGCGACCAAAATATATCTAGCAGAAACCATCGTCAAGGAAAAAGATCGTTTATTTAAAACCCAAGGGATAAAATTATGTCGGTGGTAATATAGCAGCATATAGCAAGAGTGGACGACTTTCGATTACCTAGGATACTACCGGTCTCAGATCTTACCTTTGACCTTAGTTCGACTTAACTTAATTCCATGTACTTAAAATGAGCCGAAATAAGGAAAACTCCTGGTTGTAATTAATAGTAAAAAGAAAGAAAATATATATCACCTGATAAAAGAGTTACAAAAGAAAGATACCTAATAAAAGAGTTACCTTTATCTGCATTTTTAAGCAGTTCATTCTGCGGAATAAATTTGTTAGATCGTGTAATTTATCAGCATTCGAAGCAAGCAAAATAAAGTCTTCGAAATAAATGGATAAATGTTTATGTTTTTATCGTTCTTGTATTTCAAGAACAGTCAGTAGAAACAGCAAGTTAATGGCTGTGCACCTAATTTTAATTTATGACGCATCACTTTAAATATTTCTGTATTCCAGACTGCGTGCAGCTAACTTACATGCTGGCGAGGATAAAGCCAGTTCCTAATTATTGTGACATCATCTGCTATTACTTTGATTTGTTCTTTTACTGTATGCGTTTCGCATAGAAATTTTGCTTTCTTTTATTCTGATGGTTTGTGATAGCAATTTTTTCATCGATATTAAACATACATTACTTAAATAACTCGGTTAATTAGCTAAAGGGTTAAATTGGAGTTGATTTTAATTCCCGTGGATTGCTTCTTTTTGTAATTAGTTTCATTATTTAACTGAAGTAACATCTGGACAACTGCATTTAGAATTCGCATTTGAAACTAAAGTCTTATTCTGACAAACTGCACGCATAATTCTTGAATAAAATCCCGTCAAGTCGAGAAGTAAATGGTTTTCCATTTCCGCTGGTCTCACGTAAATGAGTAACATACCTGAACGGTACGGAGAATATCAGTGATGGAATGCTTCAATGGTCTGCGTTTTCTTCAGGAGGTGAATCCTGGCTCATTTTAATTTCTAATTGTTTCACTGAAGCCGTTACTTTTGCAGAAGTCCAGTATTTTCTTTAATCAGATGGGATCATCTTTTGGTATATGTATTGGTATATATACTGCATGTTATAAGACATTTTCTCCCTCATTTCCGCACATTTTCATGGTATAATTAAAAGCATAGTCGGCCCATATTCGAGAGGTCTAGGCTTCGAGTCCCTGCGAGGGCAATGCTCACTTTTCATGTCTCCTGCTTCAAAATAACCTAATTCTTCTACAGTTTATGTCAGAAAAGATTCATTTCTGGCAATGGTTTTTAGAACGTCCTATCTATGTTTAGCCTCTTCCTTCTTTTTATATTAAAAATTTTACATGGAAACGTCTTTTGACAAAGGAACAACAAGAATGGATTTCTGGTACAAATGAGCGAAGAACATATAAATTTGTTCCTAAAGTCTCATCAAAATTATATTCAAGCTCTTCCTCAGTTACCTGGTTTGCCACAGGACATAGCCCTTTCAAGAACTACCTTCATCGCTTTGGATTAAGCTCAGATAATCTTTGTGAGTGTGGAAATATTGCCGATCCCGATCATAGCGTTTTCAATTGTACTCATCATGCGCAAGATCTTCTAAAAGCTTCATCCGAACAATTTTGGCCACAGTGGTTCAGTAATTTAATAAAATACAAAACAAGCCTCAGCCAACTAGCAAAATAATTTCACACTGCAGCTCTTCAACACTTACTGTTTCCCATAGCCAAATGTAGAGTCTATTCTTCTTTTTAATGTCTAAATGTTAATTTGTTTTTAATTCTATAAGATTTTTTAAACTGTTTAATCATATTTTTGTTCAACAATAGCATTGTTCTTTTCAATTTTTAATTGTTCTATTTTTAACATCAGAGTTCTGTAACTTTGCTAGAGATGTCAAACTAGCTTCTCTTTACTGATAATAATAGCTCTTTTATGAATAATATGTCAAAAAAGCTCTTATATGAAGATTTTCTCAAATTATGTTTATCCATATATCATGTGGTCTTTGGTTGTGGTGTATATGCTAGTTCTTTAAAATCTCAGAGTCCAAAATTACAATAACCATGCCTAACTTTCATATCAATGCTTTTTACATTTTACCTTCAAGACACAGTTTTCATCTTAAATCATTTTTTTTCTAATCGTACGAAGCACCTAGTACATAAGGCACACTATTCCTTAAAAAAACGTTCGTTATCTTATGACTATCGTTCAATTCAGCACATCTGATTCGCCTTCCTTCCGCGGGATGGTATTATTCTGTTCGTTGTCGTACAGGACAGCTTAGGTCAGCAGCCGTCTCGTCGAGTAGAGCTGTTAAAACCAAGACAATATCAAACAGCATTTACAGTGATTAGCCAAGTTATTATGATTAGTTTTCAATAGAGTGGTGCTCCACTTTTGGCATGAGAAAGAGCTACCTTATTAAATGGTCAGGGAATGATTATTGCAGATTTGCAAAACGTGATCATGCATTTCATGCTGACTATGGACAGGTGGTTGGTGAATTCTGATTGTGCTTCATTTTTTCACCACGATACGGTTTCCAATCCAATGCATTAAAAATGTCCCGGGAGCAATAATGTCAGAGTAAGCTTTATTTTCTGTACCAAAGTTTTAGAAGTTGACCTCGGAAAGTACATCATCATTGAAATCTAGCTTCTGCAAACTTCCTTCAGCTTAATTCTGTAATACTGCATATCTAGAAGATGAGTATAAAATAGTGTTGGATTGCAAATAAGGAAGTTGTAGGTATGTTTGTGTCAGCTTTAATTACTGTATGATCTTAGATAGACGTTATTATTCTATGCCTACATTTACCTTTATGACAGTTATAAATCCCAGGCTGGAAATACCAGTTAAATTATCAGAATATGCCATCTCTGTCACTTTTGTGCTGAGTGATGCATCGATACGTTCATTCAAAATACTTGACTAAGAGGAAGAGACCCTTGAATATCCTCAGCTGGTAATATTATTATTGGGTTTGTTTTGCATCTATTCCCATACAAACAAAACTACTGTAGAAACCATTGTAAAAGACACAGCGTACATTGAGCAAAATGCCTTTCATGTGTTTTAGCATTCGTGTTTTATTTTTTCATTAGACGTCGCTCTAAGAAATCACTGGCTCGGAATTTTCTACCACTTGAAATGCTGCCTATATTTATATGGTATGTACATGTAAAATCTTGAGATCTTTGGTAAGATTTTAAAGGGGTGATTTTGTTTTGGCTACATAGTGCTTTCGTTGAAATTTCACTCACTTAAGCTGTTTAAAACGTCGAAGTAGGAAATATCTATTTATTTGAAGAAGCAAATAAAATACGAAGAAACTGAAATTTTGCATTTGATTAATGGCGTTCTTTTAAATACAATCTTACAGCAATAATGTTATTTTATTTGTTTTGAAATTGACATAATAAGCCGTCACGTGTCCCACTTCTCTCAAAATGAGAAAATTGGATCATTTCATCTCCAGCAATGAAGACCGGAATAGTTACTATTAGGCTACTCCTACTTCGGATGAACCTTTTAATATAGCACTAGTAATGCTGATAATGAATACATGCAATTTGTCTACTGTTATAACTAAACGGGTATATATCTGCCAAAACTACGGCTCGTATTTTTTAGCACACATAAAGAATGAAGTCAGGAAAAGAGTTTGTAATTATACTCTGAACTTAAATCTAAGTATCTCTACTGAAAGGAAATGTGGCTCATATATCCTTTATCAATATATTATACAAATATATAATGTTTCAGAGAATACATGTTTTTCAGAATTTCATGGAAATCAAATACTGGAGATTATTCCCGAAAACGAAGACTCACTTACGTATTATAATATGTTTTCGTTTGGAAAAATGGTTTTCTCTATTTTCGCAGACTTTTGTTGTTGTTTAAAGTGATTTTAAAAGTAATAATATAAAGAAAATCCAGATGATTAGAGCAACGTTGTCTAATTCATTGAAAATATACTGTAATAAATAAATGAGAGAAGGAACTTTTATTAAAGTGCTGTTCTTTACCAATAAAAACAAAAGTTAAAAGTAAACGTAAGGTCTAGGTAACAAATTAAGATCATTAAAAGTGGATTCTAGTAATTAATGATTCATTACTTCGAGATCCAAAATTATATTCATAAGTACCCTTTCCTGATTTAAGGTTTTCCCATATCGTATAAAAATTTATCAATAGTTCCTCTTTCTTTCAAACTATCAATAGGAATCAATGAATAACTGGGACTGGAATGTTTTTTATAAGAAAAAAGGAAAAGGAATGAGTAGAAAATTAATTTTATCTGGCAAGATGATTCTAGTGACTAAGGTGCTGATAAAGTGTAAAATCAATAGTTCTTGAAGTTTGCACCAAGAAAAAAAGTTGCAAATCCTTCTATAAGATCCGAAGTTTTATTATCCTAATAACTTTAACGTAAGATAAAAAAATTTTAATTTTTTAATCCTGAATTATTTTTTTTTTAATTTTCATCGTATTATACGTTTTGGTGTAATTTAAATAAAAACATAGAATACATACAGCAAAAGATAAATACATATGTAATTTGTGTATACAATTATTAGAAGCTTTTAATAAATTAATTTTTATTCTGCAAGTTTTACCAAAGTTTTCTAGAACAAATTTTTCGTTTAATATCTTCAATTTCTGGAATAAATATTTTCCGATTATTAATAACACTTTCTCTCTTCAAGATTAATATAGGCACAGTAATAAGTTTTGATAAAATCTCAGCACTCTTTCAATTTTATCGGTCACTCTTACGTTAATACTAGGTAGTGCATCTCTATAGCGACCAGAAGCATTATTAACAAATTATTTTATGTTTTACTACATATTTCAGTTCTCTTCAAAGTGATCTGCATCAACATCGACATATTTCTGTGACAATTTTGCTCATTGCTTAAATTATGGAAACTATTTTGCAAGTACGCTCGTGTACAATTACTAAGGACGGATCAAAAACGGCCATATATCGCGTTAAAAAATACGTCTGTTTGGATGCCATCTGAAATACAATAATGTTAGAATACTAGGACATAGCAATGAAGATAATTTTGCTTTGGAATCTAGACAACTTTGAAAAGTGTTCAAGGGATAAAATATGATAAATACGTAAAATTGAAAAAAAAATGCAATTACCGACCGCAGGAATTCTGACATAAGTTACCAATTTGGGATATGATCCTCATCGAGGACGATGTAAGATACCACACGTCATGTCACACTTTGCAGAACATCTTCCAACAGCTGTCGGCGTAATTTATTCCAGTGCTCTCTCAGTGCACATATGAATGCTTCCTTGATTATTCGAAAGGCATTGTCGACCAACAAAACTCCTTCCCTAGGCATGTCAAACATTTTCAATGGGAATCAGATGGCATTGTCGACCAACAAAACTCCTCCCCTAAGAATCTCAAACATTTTCACTGGATTCAGATCTGCAGAACGTGCGTGCCATACGAAGCGTTGAAAACCCTCCCTCTCTAGACACTCCTGGATAACGACTGTTCGATAACATGCTGCGTTGCCGTCCATGAAAACCAATTTATCAAAGACAGCACCACGGAACATGCAAACATGAGGCAGAAGAACATCATTAATGTATCGTTGGCCAGGCATAGTCCCAGCTGCAACCACGTGAAGGGGCATGCGGCCATTGATCATAGGGCGGGCAGTACCATGATACTGCATCTCGGATATCGGTCCTTTCCTGGATATTTTCTGGACGATAAATGAACACAACACTAACGCCAAATCAGTTGGAGCCTATAATCCAGTAACTTATTGAACCTACGCTCATCTAAGAACAGTTTGCAATCCCACCTGAGTCCAATTACGATGATCGCGATACCATTGCAAACGGGTGGTACGTTGGAATCTGGATACCGAAATGGACACAACAGAAGGGCGGATGTATGATCCTCCTCCCTCCTTGATGCAAACATCTGGCTACTATGTTTCGGGACATACGCTTGCTAGTAGCAATAAGCAACTGATCTGTTGCCTTAATATTTGTGCTGCGCTAAGTTCGTTTTCTCAAGAGCACTATTCACCTGTGTTCTGCAGGCGTCGTACTGCGAACACGACCTCCCCATGACGTTTGTTACGCATTCCATTTATTTCATTTGATTTCCAAAGACTTGAATCAACATCTAGCAACATCATAGCAAAATAGTTATTTTGCGCCCTTCTTCAATCTTGCGAATAATATCGCCGCGCGTAAAATCACCTGAGTGATATTGGGAACGCATACTGAAAATTACAATTTCGTCATCTGATTCTTCCTCGTTAAATTTTGTTTTTGAACAACAAAAGACAATACACGTCAAATTCTTCATTTTTTACCAGAGCATCACGTGACGAAGAACGTCGGCAATCCATAATTTGCATACGCAGAACGCGTCTTTCTGGATCCCGCACTTATGCTAATTTCCACATTATCCCGCCTTCCATTTTTGGTCACTATCGTTGCTGTTGTCATTCATCCTTAGCAACTGTCTACCAGTGTATTAATCAAGGTGAAACACGTAATTTTTTTCTCTTCATCCACATTACTAAATTGCATTTTGACGTTTCCTTACCATGAAATAAAATAAAGTGTCTCACTGCACAAGAGGAAAATTTGCTTCTTATCATAAAAGGCACACAGTTGCACTGTTATCCTTCTCTAAGAACTGTCAACCGGAGAGAATTTCTTCAGAAATCAGGTAGCTAGTCTTTCGGAAATATTTGTTTAGCAATTGTAGCATTTTTTCGATGATTTGGTCATTTCTACTCATAATTGTAGGCAATACTCCTCAGGCCATTTTTGAATCTGGAAAACCAATCGCACTCTTGTGATTTACTCAAAACATCTTCTTTATAGGTTTACCAAAGCATAAAACCTCCTTTGTGACAGATTTCTATCAATAAAAATCCAATTTCATGAGTGATCGTTGATATCTGTGGTAGGGATTACAAAAATGGCTGGACGCTGCCACACGAGCACACAAAATTCAACACCGGGGCAAACCAATCTCTTTAGATTAATTGAATTTGGTGTTAAGATAACAAGGACTTGCTTAACATTTTATAATAATGCTTACAGTTTGTAATTCCAGTTATTCGTGGATATCCCTATATATTATTTTATTTCTTGTAAGCATTAATGGTATAGAAACAGTACTTTACAAAAAGCTATAAAAAAAGTAAATTCCGTAGAAATTCTTCTTAGAAGTCGATTGAAGAAAAATGCTTATATTCTCTGAAAGATTTTGATGAGTGCATAATTTCGTCTTATGACACCCTAAAAGATATACAATTACTTGTAAAGCATGTTATTAAATTAATAGGAGTTCCATTAGAAAATTAGTATTAAAAAAAGAAAAGAAACTATTACGTTTACAAATTCAAAAGCAGAATTTAATATAATTTTAATATTTTTAAGAAACATATTCCCAGGTTTATAATGTTATTGTTTTAATTTTTTGCTTGTTCAATGGCAATATTTCAGCCATTAGTGTATGACACCACTGAAACTGATTTACCCGTAATGTTAAATAATGCCTCGGAAACTAGCATTTATTAGTGAGCGTGTTGTTTCAGATTATCTTTTAATTTTAAACCGTGTTGTTGATTTTTGTGCATTTAATGTTTAAAACTATTGTACATTTTTTGCACTCTTTTTCGCTTAGCGAACAAACTGTACCTCGCAAGTATCGTAGTTTTTACTGTCAGGTGTAAAGGGAAACAATGTTTTAAAGTAATTTTATTCTGGATTTTTAACACACTTTATGTTTTCACTTTTAAACATTGCCCTCATAATGATTAAAAAACCAGTCCAATATTTTATTGAAAATCATCTAAAAATTATTTTAGAAAAACGTTTATCCTCTGATATTGTTGTCTGCTCCGTAAAGAAGAGTTGTCATTTTTATGGACCTTCTCACTTCTGTGTCTTTCATTTTTAAATTAATTTTCTTTACTTCCATTCATTTGCTTCCTAGATGTACTAAAGATGAAGAATAAAAAAGTTTCTTACGAATTCACTTTATCAAGTTATTTTTACCGGTATTTGAAGAATAATTTATTGAATTCCTTCTTAACTTCGTGTTGCTTCTTTTGCTTTATATATGTATGGATATACAAATGTGTAAAAATAACCTTCGTGTTCATTAGCTACAAGTTGCTCATGAAACTGAAAATATAGACAGAAAGTTTATTAAATATTAAATTCACAGGAAATTTGCCTGCGTATCATTATATCATTCGTTAATTAAACTTTGAACATCAAAGTAAATGACGATCTTAAAATTTATGAAATATTTTCATCTGTGGCAGAAGTTTAGGTTAGAAATAATTGAAAATATTAAAGGTACAAGATGTTATCGCTTCATATAAAAGCAAAAATATGAGATATAAAAAATAAGTACATAAGTTCAGAAATAACTGCAGAAATAAAGCATAACTAATTGAAGAACTCCATGACTAATTTTATGTTCACTTGATATGTTAGTGTATTATTAAAGACATCCAGTAATATTATGCCATTAAGTAGATAAGTTTTAATACAACGTCTTGCTGCATTTGAAAACTTTCACATGAAGATGCGCCAAATTTTCTAGAGTTTTCATTAATCAAAATCCCCATTGAAACGAAACTCGCAACATTTATTGTTTTGGTGTTGGTGTAAGAGGTAAATGATGACGCTGGCACGGAAAAGCTTGCTTGGGACGGCATAGTCAAAACTCGCGTGCGGAACTCCATTACCTTACTAAGTATAATTCTTTTTGGAGTGGTGAAGAATCTGTTTAATGCTTAAGATTCTCTCACGGTGACGACACGATCTAAGCGGCTGGCATTCGAGTGAGGCTCAAGAATGTTCCTGGTTTCTGTTAAAATAAACTTGTGAGGTTTCTTGAAAACGTTGCACGGGGTGGGAAAAGTTGCCACAATGCTTTTCAGTGATAATTATACTAATTAGCTTTTAGAACAAAATCGACCTCTATTTTGAGCAACGTCTTCCCAAAAGAAACTGATAACTGTCATTACAAAAATAAGTAAAAATAAATTTCAGTATTGGGATATTTCTGATTCTCAGAACGGAAACATTAGGTACGGAAACTGAAATAAAATTCAGTTGCAGCATATGTATCTTAAATAGGTGCTTAAAAAAGAAAAATTAATTCCGATTCAGATGCATAATGTATAACTTGTGTTAAACGAAATCAAGCTGATTATTTCTGGATTATGGTAAACTTTTAAAAGATTTTAACCACAGTATAGCACAAGAGGACACTTTTACACCTTCATTTGTATTCATTATTGAAAACTTTTTAAGCAATTTGTTTTATTTAATAATAGAATTAAGAAAATAGCAAAAAAAGTATTATTTGATTGCGAAAATTTTATTACGCAACTTTCACGTAAAGTTCACATAACATTTGTTGAAATCATCACGAAAGTCTGGAATCAGAGATTTTTTAATCTCCAAAATAGCATTCACTTAATTTATAATCAGTGATAATTTTAATATGTTTTAAAAAATTATTTACCTGTAGTGTAACAATAAATAGCTGGCAGAGAATTCATTAAAATGGAACTTTAATTTTCGAATTATTGATGAACTGTTTTTTTTGTTTTTTGTTTTCCCCGAGTATCTTGTTTACTAAATTTTAAGCCTTGACGTAAACAACAGTACAAAACGTACACTAGCAAATAATTTGAAACTCATTTATAATTTATCATAGCTGATAGTTTTAATATAATCTTTGTTTTGCCTCAAGAAATCCTGCAGTCTCCTTATTAATGATATGACGTGTATATGCTCATTGGTATAAAGTATTAGAGATTATTGGCGGGTGAAAATATTATAAACTATTAGCTGGTAGAAATATTAGGAACTTGTTATAAACATTAAAAATTTGTTGCAGGCAACCGCGCCCTATGCATTGAAATCGGTCGAAAGGTCGGATGAGAACTCACTTACCACGCTGAAGTCCGCGTCGGTCCATAGACCAGGCAAAGTACATGTCGGTAAACCTGGAGTATTAAGAAACCGGTTTCCGAACAAGCAGGCATATGAAGTTTTACATTAAAGCCCATGCCTATTTCCACGCCGAGCCTTTATGCGCCAATAATACCTAAAATCGCCGCCTACTTCAAATAACGTACTTTTTTTACTTTATTTTCAAATATATGACTTTTCATTTTATTTATCTCTTTTTTTAAAAATACATACCCTTTTTCTTTTTCATATTTATGATAAGTAAGAGGTTACGCTTCTAAAATATAAGCGGAAGTTCTTTTCCTGCAAAATGGTTGTGGTTACACCATCCATGAGACAGGTGTTACATTTTCTAGGTTATTTTTTAAACCAGTAAGTTTATTTTACTTTCTTTAGTAATGTTCCTTGTATTTTTTTGTGCTAAACTATTTTAATACATATGTCATCTATACTAAGCGACAATATGCTGAAATAGAAACGTCATAATGCGAGTAGGTGCTAAGAGATTTATGGGTAGCCTGATAAAACATATTAAAAACTGTTATTATAATAATCAGATAATAATGAAAATGGAGCAGCTACGAAGAATCATGGTCTTTATCTCTAAACAATCATGGTCTTTATCTCTCTGAAGAACTGTGATCTTTATCTGTGAATGGAGTAACGAAATAAATGAAGATATTTTCATAGTTACAACTTCAATAGATCACAATTATACCTATTAAGGCGAATCACTCATTATAAATCCCTTCCTCACCTCTTACTTACAGTTTTAGAATTAAATTTTTATGTTATATAATTGGAGTTAAGTTTATATATTATACATCAAAACATGTAGTAAAATTACTTATTACAAGAATTAAAAAATGTACCGAGCTTTTGAAATTTTTCGTCTTTCAACTTTAGCAAAGGTAACAAAGAAATATTTATACTTATATATGAAGTTTTAAAACCCTAAACAAGGAAAATAATTATTTGACATTTCAAAATCATATTCTTTTACAGTTTTTATAA
Organism: Stegodyphus mimosarum; assembly: GCA_000611955.2. NCBI lineage: Eukaryota > Metazoa > Arthropoda > Arachnida > Araneae > Eresidae > Stegodyphus > Stegodyphus mimosarum. The sequence goes on from KK120345.1 coordinate 407,409, forward strand.
ATTAAGCTAAGCAAAAAATTCCGAAGTCCTTTAGAATGAATTTTTTAACAGCAGTCTCTATCCTCATAGTCACATAATCGAAACTGCTATCTGGTCCTCAAAAGGTCAAACGTTTGCCACAATAGTACCCTCCCCCTTTTCCAAATTGCATAAACAGCTTGCACTTAATTAATTTTTGTTCTTCTAATACAATTAAATCCTGAATTGAGTTTGGTACAAAAATTGGCTAAATGCTTCAAATTCGATGTTTTTCAGGCTCTGCAAAGAATTAACTGGAAATGCAAATTCTAGATCAAAGTTCGAAGAAAACTTCTCTCTAACCTTAACTTTTTTCTTATCACCTTACCATACTGAACATCAAAATTTAAACTTAACGTATTGTTTCCAGTAATTAAATGCTATTGATGAATAAATTATAAGGTCCAATCCTAAAGAAACCATCACTCAAGATACGATAATTAATTGCAGAATCGCATAAAATGGTGAAGTCTTGGCAATTTCGTTCTAATTACAATCTCAGACCGTCTACTTTTCTTTTTTCATGAAATTTCATTTGCTATATATATATATTTAGAATGAGTGAACGACTAAAATGTAAGAAACACTAGGACATCTAACTAAAGAGGGTATAATACTTAATAAATTGCATATAAACATTTGTCTTATTTCTGGTACTCGAACGTAGAGCTAAGAATTATATTTTTTCATTTAAATCTAAAATAATTATTTACAACATTTTGCTGAGTTTTAGGGCATGCTGGATGGTCCTTAACATAGGATGTCCTAAGGTTTAGTACGTGTTAGCTCTTTTGACGTTTTCTCCTTTTATGCTTAACTAATTTAAAATTTTGGATGGAAGATGATTAAATTTTAAAAACTACAATAAATCGCTTAAAATGGTCTGTAAGTTTAAAAGCGTTTTGGAAGAGCAAAGATGAGTTTAAAAGAGAATTTTTAACAGATTTCTCAGTGCGAATTTCCATTTTCAAATTAGAAAACAGATGAAGCTCATGTAACTGTCAAATGTCCAGAGAGAGGTTTTAGAAAACCGCATCCATCGCCTAATCCCATGGGTCAAAGAAATCGAAGGAAACATATCGTCCAAACTGAAAAATGTTTGCGAGGCAAGTCAAGTGTGAAATAAAGATTTCAGAATCATGCATCTATCACATTAAAAGCGCTTCCATTAGAAACGTTAACATTATAAGAAAATTCCAAGCTGTCAGTGAAAATAATCTGCACTGAAGAGTGAAGTTTCACAAGTTCGAAGATAATCTGCAAATACGCAGTTTCCAATAAAGATATTTTGTACCTATGAGGCAGTAAATTTGTATTGTTATGAATGTTACCCATTGTTCACGTTTTTGCCTCATTTAAAATTTTAAAAATAATTAAAGTGAACACTGATTTTTTATAACAATTCAAAACCTGTATACATTTTCTAGGACATCGTTAACTTTCAATAAATTTCATTTCGATTTGCGGACTTTAGCAAACACAGCATTCACCATGAGTCTTCTCACAATATTTTATCCAGATCTAACCAATACTAATAAGGGCTCACAGCCTTACCGACTGTACTTTTGGTTCAGTTCAACATAGTTCAAACATAGTTCAAACATAGTTCATGAATCCTAGGATGCCTGTATTTTGAAGAGACCATTTTACATGAAACTACATTAGGCTGGTAGCCACCTCCAGGTATGCCTGAAACTATGGATATATTTTTTGAGAGAGTTGGCCAAAAATGTAAGCTTTTATTAATAATTTCTATGGCTTTCTGTGGCTATCTGGCATCAAAAATAAAGAAACCAATGACAAGTTAGGGAATATTGACTACTTCTTTCTGTATTTCATCATTTATTTAATTCTCTTTTCCATTTAATCAGAAAATGCTGAACTCAAATGCACTTACATTAAAATTTACAATCTTTAAATATTATATGCATAAGCTCGTTAAACGGATGTTCTACTTCAGTCACAATATTAATAATTTCAATGTTTTCATATGAATAATATAAAAAGAGAGAAAATATTTGTGATACAAAATAACTAATAGTCTTCAAAATTATCAACCGAATTATCGAATCCTTGTCAGAAATAGTGCCCAATCATTGAAATAATCAATTTATCTTATGATATAGGTAATATTTTTCCCTATTATGTGGTACGTCACATGTTTCAAAATTAAAAAAAAAAAATAAGTATTCGTGATACGGAATTACAAATTTTTCGAAATTTTTAAAAACAATAATACCACTAGCAAAGCTGGTTTTTAATTTGATTTCATTTGCTTTCAATTTTTACCTATCGTAATAGACCGCATTCGTATAGCAGAACGTTGCTTCAATCTGTGACTTCTTATCTCAAGCAGTGAAATGAAAACAACCTTCAGAACAGTCACTAAAGAATCGCTAGGTACTTTAAATAGCAACATCATTTGAAGCAGGAAGTCACAACCTCAAGTTACTGTTTCGAAAGAGCCTCGGCGACGAAAGGAAGTCCTTTCTACTACGTCTTTAGAATTACTGTTTCGAAAGAGCCTCGGCGACGATTAAAGGAAGTCCTTTCTACTACGTCTTTAGAATTACTGTTCAGAAGTGAAATAACCTCGTTAAGAAAGCGAGAAAGCACATGAGGAGAACGTTAATTTCCAGTTGTGGTATAATTAAACTAATAAACTGGACACTCCTCTTCGTTGTGTTTCTGCCACTTGCTTCTTAATGAAGGTTAAAAAGGAAAAGAAGTTCAGGAAGTAAAACTTCGGAATTTTCTTTCCTTCTTCTTCAAGAATTTAAGCTTCGAGACATTTAATGGCTAAATTACAGTGAAATGAAGTGAAAGAAAGAAAATTCGAAATAGCGTGTAATGGTTTAAAGTAATTGCTGCTATCTTTTCGGTAATTGGAAAACAAGATTGCTTTCTTGTTTTTCTGTTTTTTTTTTTTTTTTTTTTT
>KK120345.1:410411-466994 GCA_000611955.2 Stegodyphus mimosarum
CAGATGTCAACGCTGAGTACATGACTGTAACTCCAAAATTATCATTTACGGTAGACTCTTTCAAAAATATAAATCATTTTATGCTTCGCTGCAAAATTACATCAGTTTTTTAATAAAATTACTATTTTGTTTTACATTTGTGAATTATTTGACAGAAACGTATACTCTGTTGAATTTGTAAATTGGATTATTAAATGATTTCATCTCTGAAGAAATACCATTTTACATTATAGTGCAACATAAATATGGGATGTCTGGACACGTTTCTATGTTTTTTTGTTAAAATACTATATCAAGAAAAGCCTTATCGTTTTCTGTGAGCATTCTCCACGATGGTATCCTCGTCATTAAGATTTTCTGCTCTAAACCTGGTTAATGTAAATCAATTCTAGCACTTAAATACTACTCATACATTTTTTTTTTATTTTAGCATTCAACTTAAAAGTAATAGACGCTTCAAAATTTTAAAGCTTCGTGACACTTGTTAAATTTCGTCCCATAAATATTCCTTAGCCATTATTTTTTAGATCAAATAAAATCGTTCCTTCTAGAGAATATTCTGTATATGCTTTTTAATGTAAGGCATTTTGGTTTCATTCTTTAGTTACGAATTCAATAAAATTTCTTTACTATTTTTTTCTCTTAATAAAATAGAATTTTTCCCTACTTTTTATAACAATCGAGTCACTTGCAATTTTACTTCCTCGAGAGTAATCTGAAATGTAGCCTCCTGACTTATTTAACTTTTTAAAACACCATACAGTCAAGTACAGAATCTATAAAAAACAAAACACGTGATTTTTCACTAAAGAACTATTTCTTCCAATGCGTGTATTTACAAAAATTGGTCATACTGTTTTTCGAATGCATATATACGACACATTTATTGGTGTATCACTATTTTGCCAACGCCCAACCAAGGTACTGGTTAGCGACGCTGACTGTTGTGCTGAAAAGCCCGAGTTCGAATCCCGCCGAAAGCATGAAAGATTGTGAATGTATAGTGCCGGTGCGGCTTGGAACACTCTAAATATGCGTCGAGCCGAGAGTCTTCTTAAGAGGTTGATAGCAGAGGAGAGGGGTTGGAGACACACGGACCGTCCCTCTAGAGTGCTCTCCATGAAATTTGTGGACAGAACCGATGAAAGCTCTACTCTCACAAGTTTGGTGCTCAAAGCTGTTGACAACGACAGGCGCAATCTTGCTATGATGACTGAATTTCGCGGGCTTGTTTTGATGTTACTGTCAGACAAGTGAGATAAGTCACAACAACAACACTATTTTGCAAGTCACAATGATATGAGGTATAAAAACGAGCTTCAATTTCTTCTAGTAAACTCTCGCTGGTACTGGGTATACATCTTGGTATAGTTTCGCAATGCATTTTATTGCTTACTCATATAATGTAGGTTTCACCTTCTCCCTCCTTTATAAGTTTGTTTTCATCTGAGAGAAAATGATTATCCTGGCCATCGCTTCTATGGTCATCATTGGTAAAGAGTCGGTAAAGTCGGTAAAACTGTATTTGTTATCCGAACGGACAAACCTATGTCACTTCAAAATGGAAGCCGTCTCGAGTTTGATCTCGGAAGAACTCATGAATAAATGTCCTGGATTTATAAATATTTTATCTTCTTGATTTTTAAAATTTTCTACATTGCATTATGGCCGCATAGGTAGTGCAAGATTTAATTTAATATTTTCTCGATTTAAGCGTTTGGTTCTCTACCTTTGCGAATGCAAATTACAAATGGAACTTATATATATTATTTACTGCGTTCTTTACATTTTAAGAATATTCACGTTATTGCTATTTTATGTGTAAAATGTTATTATAATTGTAAATTGCTATCGCAAGATTTATGTGAATTCCCGCCACTTAAGAGCTACAAGGAATGCTTATTTTACGTTCATGTACTCTTCCGAGTTTATTTCTTAGTACAGTTCCTTCCATAATGACTGGATTTTAAGATTTTACATCTGGTCATCCTAGGGACAAGTAAAGACTACACAAAGTCGAAAAAACGGGTTTAGAAAGTGATGATCTTCGATCGGTCAATCTCTAAATATTATGGACAAGATATGTATGAAGAAATGAAGCAGTATTAAAAGCTATCTCTACTCTAAAAATGAGGTTGAACAGAAAATATACCTGTACAACATTGAAAGTGCATCACCAAGAAGGTAATGTCATAGATGTTTCAATTTCGGGGAATAACAGATATGTCAATCACATATGTTTTATTGGAAATGATAAAAAGTTAAAAACATGATGTTAATATGGAACACGACCAAAGATTTCTAAATTGATACGTATTGCATTTCATCAATGAAGTCCTTTATCATTGCCTGAGAAGTATTGGGCAATCTTATAAGCACTTAACCACATTAAATTTTAAAATTGAAAGATGGATTTCTAGATCTTCCTTTCCCCATACTGCACCAGTAACGTCCTAAATATGCTTAGTCACTAGATTATAATCTAAGAAAATACCATGCCGACCACGACCCGATCAGCTGAAAGCTAAGTACCAGAAAGAAAGAAAAAAAATCGAATCGTCACTCGCACTTGGATGTACATAGTAATAGCGTTTAAAAGCGAGGGCATGAAACCAATGGAGTATTATTCACTGGCATCCGGTTCACAACCCAATATCATTCTCATTTTTCTGATCAAGGTGGTGCGACGACAAATGCACTGTATAAAGACGTTTGTTGCTCTTACATGAAGAAAACTCAAGTCAAACCTCTCAGCAATCATTGTTTCTGAAATATTTATGTTTACTACTTACCGGATGTTGCATAAGCCTAGCCTACAGAACAGAAGGGCACAGCTGTGCATCCCGTTTCCTGCTTTTTCAAAAACAAAATATTTAAGATGGTGCCTAATTTCTTGTCAATTGAGACAAATGACAGGGATCTTCACATATGAGAGGAATTTTAATTTGAATAGTGAATCTGAGCATATTATCATCTGGAGAAAAGAGGGAATATGCTATTGTGTCCCTCGCATTTCCAGAATAGGCACTCTTTTCATGCTATCTTTAGTTTGTTTAGGGACGAATCACGAGAAACGGCCGAACTGAGTTCTATGTGCATAAAGGCCTTGCAAATTTATAGATTTGCGTTAGGGTATATTTATGTAACAGCGACAGCTTAAAAGTCCCAGGCTTATTCCCCTGAGATTTCTCAATAATTCCATTCTTCAGCACTGGCAAATAATGACCTTGAAATGCAGCATTTAGAAGATCTTGATTAGCAAAACAACTGGATACTTTCAAGCTTTGAAATAATTCCATGTTGTAAGATCACGCTTTGGGAAATATTCAGCTCGCTGGAAGCATCCGAGTGCATATGATAACTACCAAGCCTATCGTTGCACTTGTAACGCTGATCTAACTGACATTTAATCTTGATTAACAACATGTTTTAAACATTAAGATATGTGTTAGACCACTGAGTATGTTTCATTTTACAATTTGTTGGGCTTTTTTATTTTTATTTTCTCGAAAGAATTACCTGAATTGCAAGCACATCTACAGAAGATTTTTCATTCAATAACATGCAACTATTTTAAATGCATGTTTTTAAAGGAATTTTAATCAGTGTTTGCGGAATAAGCTTCATTTCAGTAACCCATTGTTTAATTTTTATCTCGAGTGTCGGAATTTATAAGTTCAATATAATATCAACTTTTGACTGCGCAGCCTTTTACAGGCACATCCCATTCACTGGAACTGGAAAAAACCTCGAATGTCATAAAGCTTAAACATTAGTCCCTTATTTCCCCTGAAAACTACCCTAACGGTTTCCTCCTTCCTAAGCACCAAAACATCAGTAATTACATGTTAATTACTTCTTGCTAGTTAAAATTCCTGCATAATATCAATTTTTAGAATTATTTAACTGGACGTTGATAAGCACAGCACATTACATGGTTGTACAGAAGAATGCGTAAACGTTCAAAATAAAATGGGATTTTTTTCCATCATTCTCGTCTGAATATATTTCTGTTTTGACCTTAGATCTTACAAACGCTATTTGTAAAACTCAACCGGTATAATTTCCTCGTTACTTCCAGAAACAAAATCTGATATTCTCTTGAAAAGTTTCCGTTTAAGATGAAATTTCACTTTAGGAAACAGAAAGTAATCCGTATGCATCAAAAACAAGTGTTTCAAAACACTCGAACTTTTCTATTCGCAATAAACTATGCGTGTTAAGAAAGATTTACTGCTTGTAACAAATCAGATTTAAAACCCGTAGCAGCAGATCCCAGCTAAAAGGGAAAAAAATTCCATTTAAACTATCTTTCGTAAATAGACTATATTTTACAAAAGTTACATATTATAGACTATATTTTACATAGTAGTAGAAATGGGTATTTTCTCTACGTAGAACAAAAATGTAGTCGAAATCCTTTCTTCTAGTATTTCTCTGCTAGTTTATTCAGATTACATATAAAAACGCAATTCTAAAACTATGCAGAAAACCTGAAATAAAAAGAAGCAAATTTACTTCTCTGAGATCAAGCGCTGTTAATTTTAATATGATGCTAGAATCCAAAATGAAGAATTATAAATTTTACATAACAAGTTATGTCAATTAAATAATAAACTTCGAAAAGACTTATTTGATACAGTTTCCCCTGGATTTGACATTTATGCAATACTAACTATGTCAATTTATATGTACTAAATTTTTGTTGTTCCTAATCATCTCAAATTTAAAGGATGTCTATTTTGAATACTATTCAAATAGGAAACATAATTAAAATCATATTTTGTAAACATTTTTGAAGAATTAAAAAGTGAAAGCAGTGAAGTTTTATTTCTTGATAGAGTGTTAAAATTTTATTAATACCAATGAATACTTTTACAAAATAGATTAGTAAAGATTAGGAACAAATCATTGTTTGTCAGTATATAGAAATAAATTAGGATTAGGTGTACAAAAAGAAATCAGGAAATAAAGATTTCGCAGCACTTGTTTATTCTTTCAACATTTTCTTAAATTATTGGCTGGGGTATTTGGGCAATTTTGGTTTAAAACGTATATCCTCACAGCTTAAAATCCTCTGATAAACGAAATGATCTAGTAATATAAAACCAATGGCATTATTTTCAAATTTAACATTTTATTTAATTGAGTAATGCTAAGCTTACAAAAAAAATTGCATGATTAAGTGTTTAACAAAATATCCTTTGTTTGCGAACAGAAAAATGAAACATATAAATCCTGATATCTTATGGAATTAATGCATAGGATAGTTAAAGTTTGCTTTATGTTAATGACAGGGAATTTTTACTGTATATAGTTAAACTATCAACTGATTTCGTCCTTCCTGTTGGTTGCATACTTTTCCAGCTTGCTACCCTATTAAGTTAGCATGATTATCATTTTTCATACAAACTGCCTATATACGTTCGATTATTTTCAGTGAGGCCTGTAATATTCACAACTGCAGATTGAATGTTTTTAAATTTTTTTTATGTGCACAATGCATTGCATTACATGCAAAATCGCATTCTGAATAAATAAAGAATAATATGCACTATTATTGTGAGCTTCGTTTGTTAAGTATAAATTTGGACTGTAAAGCAAATGTGACTCTATTGAGAAAAATTGCATACCGTTAGCTGCAAAATGCAAATGTTAGCTGCACAGTTACTCAATATGCCTCTGAATGTTCTTCTGAGAGTGAAAATATAACTCAATTCCGAAACGGATGAGCAGGGAAAACAAAAATATTTCAAATAATGAAAAGGGACAGAGTTAAAAGATGTGCTACAATCATGAAATGCTTTTACTAAACTGTTGATCATATATTTGATTGACTCATTAATTGTTGACAAACGATTTTAAATCTGCGCTTACAACATCGTTTCAAATGTTGCCAAATGTTACGTTATGCACTCTGTTGTGGTAATCAGGTTTCAAAGCGAATACCAGTTATCTATTTTATTGTCTATTGCTTGAATTGGCTGCGACCTATCGTTTTGCTTGCTTTTTTTGCCACTTTTTATTCAGTATCACATAAATTGTTGGCAAGAAATTTAAGTAGTTACAACACCTACATAAATGATTATTTACGCAGATACTGTAGTTATTTAAAAAAACCTTAAATTTAATTAAAGTAATATTTGATGTTAATTACTAGTAACCCAATCAGCTAAGAATGCAGTTAAAATTTTCTTTGTTATAAATATATGGTGAGAAGATATCATTTTAGTACTAGATTTAGTACTAGATTTAGTACTAGATCATTTTAGTACATTTTAGTTCTATTAACTTTCTAACGTTAATAGAAGTGCAGAAGTTGTCGCTTTCTTTTTGGTTTACAAAGAATATTACTTGATACTTGAATCTAGACAATGTCCAGGTTTTCAAGGGTCAGCAATTTTAAGTTCCAATTTAAAATTTCCTTAATTTCATCTCCTTTAAATGTTTTAATATACTTCATATACATATTCATAATTAAAATCATTTCTCGCTAATTTTAGAGTTTTTAAGATTGTATTATTGCGGCTAGAATTCCCAAATACTTTATTTATCTATTGAGAAATTCATATACCTATAATTGCTGTTTAGTTTTAAAAAATGGTATTCAAATTAGTTCAGTTGTTAAGAATAAGACAAGGAAATAGATTAAGGAAAAGAAAAGATGTAAAACTAAATTTACCGATCAGACAATCACCATATTTTGCTCTCTATCCTAATCTACATTTAGAGCGCACCTAATTCCATCTATTATATCTTACGTTCACTTGTTTTCGAGCAATTATTACTCTTATTAGTAAAATATTCCTAATAATGGTAAATCACAGATCCTCAATGCATGACTCTCGACCCAAGGCGGCCCGCAACGCTCTCTAATCGTAGCCTACGGTCTTTTGTAAAGTATTTAGCCCAAACAAGGTTAAGCAATCTTTTCTAAATTAGCATCCCAATTCTCTAAATTTATTCAAAAATAAACTATTCAAAATAATAATAGTGCATTAGTTATGCTGGCAACTAGTTAGTTGATTATTCTATTACTGTAAATATTACATCCTTTTCGAGCAGGGCTTTCTAAGATAATTTGGTTCTTATTCTAATATCTTCCTATTGCTAGCCAGATGTGCTACCAGACGCAATACGAGAGCAGGCATAGAGAAAGGCGATAGTTTCATCCATTTAAAGGGCAGCTAAGGAAAGGCGAATGGAGATCCACTTGGCGAAATCCAAGTGTTAACGAACTTAAAGATTAACTTCGACCATCTATTGCATTATTTCTGCACAATAATTTAAGTATCATTCATTTTATATTTTTAGCTACATACGGTAAGCCAAAAATTCAGTGGACTCAGTCCGTTTGGCGAAAAAAGGTATGCGTGAAAACGTTCTAGATGTTAGAGATTTTATCCACGATGCCTCTGGTAAAGGCACATTACTAACATAATTGAGAAATTGGGCATTTTCTTCATGTATATTAGAATGATTCAGATAACGTTAGTGGTAATAATAACGGACAACTAAATTCAGCCAGAGACAAGAAATTACACCAATCAGAAAGCACCGCTGCGCTCGGGAATTTCGGTATCATTTTGTTTTGTCAAATGCAATTTTTCTGCTAATGCAATGTTGCGCCAAATATAATTTTGTTATTGCTTTGGTAACTTTTCCGAACTTCGTAGGTAGATAAAGGTATTTTATTTGTCTTATTATTTTATTGTACACTGATAGGATTTAGTGGAGCTATAGGGGGACAGGTCAAGAATATGTAATATTTAGTGTTAAAAATCAAGTTAGAATCTGAATTTCGAAAATAATTTATTGCAGTATTATAACCTACTCAATTTGCTCTCTCGATACTGAATTGTATTTTGATTTCCTCATACCCGTAATTTACTCAGGGTAAAAATTGCTGTATCGTGAAATTTCATTGTTCTTTATTTACTAGAAAATTCTTGGTGGTATCCAGGTCTCTTATTATTTTTATTATTTCATGTAATGTAGACATCGTAAGATCAAACAAACGAAGCTATTTTAGGAATGCCTTTTTTTAATTTACCAGATCTTAGAAAGACTTTTTTGTGTTTTTTTTTCTTTTTGATAAAGATTATACCAACAAAAACTCCTACTTATATAACTATATAAAATACAAGGATATTTCAGAGAAATTCTGCTTTGAAATTCTGTCATGGGGTAATTCATGAAACTACATTTAATATGTTAACTTCAAAAAGAAAATTATTTAGATTAAATAATTAATTTAAGTAATTTTATCTCACTTCATAGTGTTGTATAAAAATGTAGATGCAATTTTTTTAAGTTTTGCAAAAATGCAGTATTAGCACAATCACGTAATTTTACTCTTGAGGGATTTATGGCACTATATACGGGCAACATTATAATACATGTGTTGTTATGTACATCAGTTTCATTTACTGACAGGAGTTTGCGAATTATATGGCTTAATTCGTCAGATTTATTAAACTTCAGAGTCTGTAGTTACATATTAGAAACTCGTACAGCATTTAAGCTTCAATTTTAATTTTCTTTGTTTATGATTCCTTTAAACGGTTATGATTTCAGATGTCATGTATCCTTATCAAAAATTCTGTAAGTGTTTTGTAAAACGTTTGTTGAGATCTCATGCATTTGAGCTTTCTGTATCAATAAAATATTCAAATAACAACTACTACCATTTCGTTCATCTAATTTTTTATTTTGTAAGCAGCGATAAATTTTATTTTGCAGCCTACAGACCTACTTCTTATATTCATATGGTTTACTATCATTTGTGAACAGAATGTTTATAGAAACTATTCAGTTGATGAAAGGTGGTTTGAATTTTTAGTTAGTGAATTTTTATGCTTGTGTTCTATATCAATGGGAGTAAATGAGAATCTTTTTTATTTGCTTAACTGATTACCGCAGAATATGGAAACAGTATCTTTTCGAAGTAAGAAAGACATAAATGACATTCTAAAACAAATGACTGTTATTCATGCTACACACCAAAACAACAATCCCATGTTGCTGGCCTTCCCTTGTTCACCAAGGTTCAAACTATCAGATAAATATGTAGCATCAAACTAACATGTAATCGAATGACTTGAGATCGTCTTTGCACGAATCCACCTGTAATCCTAGATTCATCGAAACATGTAGCTGTAACAAAATTCAAATTTTTGACAGGCCTTTTCAGTCAACGATCTTCATTGATTTGGACTACTATTTCTTGTGCTTGCACTTTGTGCTTTAAACAACTGCTGATGGTTAACAATATGGACAGATATTTTGCATCCACTTTTTCTAGATATATAATGTAAAAATATTAAAGAACCAAAAGACTGACTACTTAGTGATAATCTGACTGGCATTTGAAAAATAAATGTATATTTCAATATGTATGTATGTATCAAATTATTTAAAAATGAAATATTTCTGTCATCATTATTTTAAATAATATTATTCAAATATAAAAAAGCCTGTACTTTCATAAAACTATGTTAAATATTTCATTCCGGTCCTTAAATGTATACTATATAGGATGTTTGTAGAAGAGAGGTTTCAGTTGATTTCAATGTTTCTTCTCCTGACGAAGTAGCATTCAAGTTGTTTTAAACCCTTTTCTGTTTTGTTCGTTTTTAAGTTTCATTGATGTTTTGAATTATGTCTTTACTGATCTATATATAATATAGTAATTAAATGCATGCATTCTGAAAATAAATAGCACTTGATCAAAGTAGAAAATTTCAATGTAATTTTCCATTCATGAAAGATACTATATCATAATTTGTATTTACAACACTTTTCTATATTATTATTACTTGAGTATGCATATGCGACATGAGAATAAATATAATACAGTACAGTAGCTCAGATACGTATAAACTATACACATAAAGTTAAAACAAAATTTTTGTACATATTTAAAAACGCATTTATAAATTCTTGATTTTTATTCTTAGAACTTAAGTATGTTAAAGTGTACGTACAGCAAACAAAGAATACGCACAGAGCAATAAAATAAAATCATGACATATAAAAATTATACTGTTACTTAACCCATAATTTATATACAAAAACTGAAACTATGCAGTATAAATACAGTTATTTTATACTAAATAATGCAACACATTTTTCCAAATATAAACTTCTCCCCCCCAAAAAAATCTTTCAGTATTTATTAGTTTTTCCTGTCTAATCTATCTCTTTCCAGATTGCACGTATAGCATAACTAAAAGAATTTTAAAATAAAAAAAAATCGAAAGAGGATAAAAATGCGAATGCTGCAGTTATATGATTTTAAGATTATTACTATAATACAGATGCTCATATAGAATTATTTTTAAGGACCAATTTCTATACATAATAAAAATTGAAAGCTATTTATTTGTCTTCTAATTTTTTTAGTTTTTGAGATCTTTGGGAAAATTGGATGACTCCTACTGCACTGTTAAACAGCAGGCACATTTCGTCACCATCATTTGGAATTTAGTAGTTAAAACTGTATAAATAAAGTTTACTTGGTTTGATGCAGACTTTATCAATTTCAAGGCTTATCTGATATATGCACTTTAAAAATCCAGGAATACTTTTTTTACTGCAGAAGAGGGACTTAACATCAATTCGCCCTTAAAATTGACAGAAGATTTTGCGTTAAACTATTGCTTTTGCCTTACTTTATATTTTACATGATTGCGGCAATTTAACATGAATATACTATTATTTGCTCTTCAATGTCAGCAATATTAACTTTTTCAAACCACAGGATGTATCAAAATTAATAAAGTAATTTGTAAGTTAATTTCATACGTATGCTTTATAAAAATATAAATTCTGATACTGCTGGAAGTCTGTCGCTTTAAAATATGCACCAACAAATATTTGATAAATGTATATTTGATAATATGCATTTACTGCTTGATAGAGTATTGTACCTGATCTGCCTTTTGAATAGTTTGATGACGAAAAGCAATTTGACTGGTGTGCTGAATTCTAGACTCATACGAATCGTGTTCTGCAGATCATGTGTGCTTTTGTGTAGCTATGACACAAATACTCTGTTCCTTTATCAGCATTTTATAGGGATCATCAGACCGGACACACTGAGCGAAATGCGTCTAGACTGCGGATTTTCTAGGATTTAAACTAAACACTAACTACCATTGTTGAGCACACTTACCATTCATGTGACTTTTTAGGATTATTATCTGAATATATACAATAAATAATATACATAATAACTAATACAATGAATAATATATAATAAAATAATATATATAATAAATAATGCGTACCTTGACACATGTACTATGTTCGCAAAAGTATTTAACTCAGTCGTCATTTGTGAGAAAAAATTGTTCTGGAAATGAAATATAAATAAAATGCTTTATTTAAACTAAGATTCAAGTATCAAAATTGTACGACTTTTCTAACGTATTAGGCACATTTATTATATGTTGAAATTCGAAAAAAAGTGCCAAATGTTATTAGATAAATTACAAAATTTACAAAATTATATATTAATCTTTTGCAAATAAATTCAAAAATACAATATACTTAAGATCAATGAATTCGCAATGCTATAAAGTTTCTCCTAAATCAAACATAACAGAAAATGTAATACATTTAAAAATATTTTAATCAGATTATAATTTCTTAATATTTAGGAATATTCAGAAAAAATGCAAGATTGGGGGATATTTGTTCATTAAATTTTAGAACTTGATATTAAGAATAAAAAAAGAAAAAGCAACATATCTTCCGTAGAGGAAAATTTCAGAAAGACGTTTTCATGCGCATTTATTACTTAGTCACCAGGAAATAAATGCTGTCTGTAATTATCAGTGCTGAAAAATGGAGTGCATATTCTATACAATGAATCATTTTCGGGTTTTGAAATACAATTCAATAAACATGACATTAGTTAGCATTTTTTGTGCTTAAATTTTAATAAACTAAACACTTTAACATGAGTTACCCTCCGAATTTTCCATATTCAATATGTTGTCTTTCATAAAAATAAAAGCTAGAAAACTATTACAGATATAAACAGAGAAGATAATATTAGTACAGATATAAACAAACGAGGCCTTTGAACTGGAAATGAAATCAAAAACAAGTCCTTTAACTTGGCATAAAAAATTGGTCGCCGAAAACACTTTTCAGGGGGCCAATTCTGACTAGTTGAATCTCTTCAGTTCCCGCCTGGTTTCGAGCACCTCGTGTAATAACATCTAACATTTTTACCACTAAAATATCTTAGAGCACAAAACGTTATTTTTTTTTAATTTAAAATAATTTCTGCAAAAAGAAAATTGCATGTGACTTTTAAATTATATCTAATCCACTGACGATAGCTTACCATAGCATACGCTCAGAAAGAAACTTTTTTGCTTGATAAATATGTACGAACCTGCCGTCATTTATCTTAAACAATGAACTATTGTTGGTCACTTCGAGTTTACATCTCATAACGCCTAGCGTCATATTAAATGTCATTAAAATGGCATTTTTTCCTTTTCGTTATGCGTATGTTAATTTTACAAGACAATGTTTAATGCTTACTTTAGCGAATTTACATAAAATAATTTTACTCATAAATTTAGTCATTCTAAAACAAATCACTCATTGCACAATATTCTTTTTTCTATAATATTTTAAATAATTTCTAGAATCCTAACCATATTTGCGTCATCCATAACTGCTATATTATATATATATTCGGCAACCAAACATCCCTTCCAAAGCGTTTAGAAATTATTTATACGGGCCAAGAAATAAGATTAAATAGCTTAAAGTTTGAAGCAATTTTGAAGATGAAAACCTCCATCGAAAGGCTATTTCACGATCTTATGAGCAGTATCAAATAACAAGACATAACAAAAGCTGGTTTTCTTCCAAGACAGTACTGAAATTCTATTACTCCCTGTGTATGCTATAAGCCCTTGTTGATGAAAAGGAAGTATCCACAAAAGCGAAGGCTTTCCCGTCCATTATATTTTTGGACAAACCGCTTTTTCTGTTGCCATCGCTGAAGGGAAAAAAATGACGAAAATGTAAGGAAACGAACTTCTGAACAGATATCCACTGGTTCAAACAACTCACCATTGGAAATAAAAAACTACTCGATGCAGAATTTCCGTTTGGCTTGATTCATTTTGGGATTATGTTTTATTTTTATCAAAGTTCTGGTAGAGTTGAATGGATTTTTTTTTATATGTATGGGGGTATTTTCTCTGCTATTTCCTTTTCTATTTCTAACGCGTGATATCTTTTGATCTTGAGTTTGTTTAGAAACACTGAAATAAAAGCGATGCCGATAAATGCTACGCTTTTTCTTTAAAGCAAAAAAAGGGCTTTAAAATTCTTTTTAAGAAAGAACATCTTAAATCATTCTTGAAACTTTTGTTTAAAATACAAGTGATATTAATGTCGTAATGATAACAAAATTCATTTCTTTTATTTTATATGATGTTCAATTTTTATATAAGATTTTCCGGCCCAGAATTTTAAAGTCTTCATTCCAGAAATTTCATACCGATAAATGCACTTATTCTTTCAAATGTACCAAAAAACGTTTAAGAAAGCATCCATGTATTTTTAAAGAACATGCAATAGAGTATTGTGAAAGGATAACTAGAACAGTTTTTTTTTCTTGTTGTTTTTGAAGTGGGATTTCTTTGAAATATGGGATATATTATAAAGTTGAATTAATACGCAATTTTTATGTTAATTATTTTGTGTAATTTCTGCTTTTCCTCGGCTTTCACCAAAATGTAAATTTGTCTGAGCTTAAATAGTGAGATAATTCCCTCATGATTTTAATTCAGAGTCATTCATGTAGACAATCATGACGCCTAGCGAAATCTACTAGCTCTAGTTGGTGGTCAAATGACTACTAGCTAGTAGCATTTCTCATCCCTACTAGCAAAATCATTCTACCTGAATTTCATTCCGATGGGTAAGAGCTCGTGAATGACCGCTTCATGTTACTATGTGCAAGACACCGTAGTAGATCATTAACAGCACTACAGCTGGCGTCGCAACTCGCTGCTACTGCAGAATGGCCCATATCCCAACAAAATGTATCGCATCAACTGCGTGAAAGTGGACTGTCCGTCGGGCGACCTGTGGTTTTGTGTCCCCATCGCATGCCACAGCGCCGTTGAATTGGGACAGTGAACATCGGAGTTGGACACCAAAATTAGTAATGAGGCTGTGTATTCTTTACGGATAAGACTGGATGTAACATCCAGAGCGATTAACGAAGGGCAATGATATGCCGAGAGCCAGGGACATGCTATCAGACGCCACCCATCATCCAAATAGACCATTACAGATAGCACGTTTACTTTACGGCCTGAGATAGCATGAACGGTCGTCCGAATCGCTACGTGATTTCTGGTGCTTCCGTGAGAGCCGTTCGATACTATTATCATGTTTCTATTATCTATAATTCTATCTATCTATTATCTATCTATCATTCTATTATCATAATTACTATTATCACGAAATTCTATTATCATGCTGTGCGTCCTTTTATAACTGCAATGGGCACGGATGCGATATTCATGAACGATAATCCTCGGCTGCATAGAGATCAAGTGGTGCGGAGTTATTTGGAGAGTGAAACGATTCGATGTCTGCCATAGTCTGCTAGATCACCAGACTTTAATTCCCATAGACATAGAGTATGCGTGGGACATAATGAAACGACTGATAGCCTACGGATAGCTCGTGAAGAGTGCCGAAAGGCACCTCCACTAGTTCCGACATACGTTACTACCGGAATTGGTGCTAGTGCCAGAAAATGCGATCAACGATATTATTAGCAGCTTGCCTTACCGTTGTCAAGCA
This sequence comes from Stegodyphus mimosarum, assembly GCA_000611955.2. Lineage (NCBI taxonomy): Eukaryota > Metazoa > Arthropoda > Arachnida > Araneae > Eresidae > Stegodyphus > Stegodyphus mimosarum. The sequence goes on from KK120345.1 coordinate 425,265, forward strand.
GTTCGGATAACAAGTTGCCATACCCGACATTAGCCTAATGTTTTCATTGGAAATTCTGCCGACATATTTGGTCTTTCACGATGTGATGGCCGTAATACATGTGTTTTTGTATGTCTTTGTTTTGTTGTTCGGTATGTGGTACAATAACTCCACACCAGCCTCTAGGATCCATTTCACGTATATCTATTATTTTGGTTTTATTTTATACCGTATTTTGCCTTTGTTTATTTTTTGAACAGGAGTTAGTACTAATAAATACATTTTAAATTTAACCTGTAGCTTTGAAATCTGCCTTAAAATTTACAATACGATTATTTTATTGATTTAGTGTTTAATTAAATTTCATTAGAGAAATTTTTAAAGTTTTAATCTTCTTTAAATTTAATATATTTCTGCTTCACATCAAATCGCATTTAATTGTTACTAATATAAAGGGAAACCGAAGAAGTAATTTTCTATAATACTTAGATTAAACTAAGCTAAACCAACTCAAAGGCATTTTACATTTATGCCTTTATTTACTTCAAATACGAGCTCATAGATATAAACCTCGCTTAAAAAAGAACGATCATATTTTCACGGCTTATAATACAAATAAAAATTCCTAGAATATTTTTTTTTGTAATTGCTTCTATTTGCCCTTTCTTTTTCAATTTTCCAAGACGCTCTATCCATTCGAAATTAAACTACTTGCTGTGCTAGTCAAGCCTCAGCACTACATCAAAGTTCACTGGGAAAAAAATGAAGAACTGTGCTAGTGAAGCAAAAAATAACCAATTTGGAAGGAAATTTTCTTTTCTGTTTTGTTTCTCGCTTCTATAGGTTTGCGTCAAAGAAAGCCTCTCAGACCACCCGAATGTTTTCGGTGAATGGTCACTCCAAAGTTAAACACTGCGTGAAAATGAGGGAAAAAAATATGGCAAGGAAAAGAAGACGTGTTGGACTTAAATAACGTTTAGTCAGATAAGAGGCAACTTTTTACGCTTATTTAAAATTATGGTACACTATAACTGTTTAATTCAGTATCATGTGCCCTAAAACTATAAATGTAAATGTTATTTTGTAGAACTATATTAGTAATCTAAATAAGAATACTTGTACTTTTACATTGTTATGCACTTTTTATGAAGCACAAGTGATGTATACGAAATTCGTTTCCTTAAAAGGCTATGCGAATGACGAAATTTTATTTTAGTTTAAACATAGACATTCATTTTCAGTCACCATTAGATAACTTCAAATCTGTATTGCATACATTTAGTGTACAAACTGTAAGAAAGAATTTATCAATTTACTCAGCCATTTTTGTCCTATGCACATTTAATACTTAATTTTTCATTTGCATTATATATAAAATAAATGAAAAGGTATATAATTTAATATACGACACTTGTACTAGCATTTTTGTCCAAGAAACAAAAGCTGTCAATTATTAAAAAAATACTTCAGTATTTTAAATACAGAATTTAAAACATTCAATATAAATCTATAAATAATTATGATAAAGCGGCAAAATAATGAAACTAATTAGTTTAGTATGTTATAAATTTATGCAGCTGTTAATTTAAATTAATATTATATAGTACGTAATACGTAAAAGATAAATTAATATACACTAGTGGACAAAATTAAGAGATGGAAAATGTTTTCACACATTCCTTCTAAAATACCACTCAAAAGCTGGGCAGTTGGTTGCCATATAAACTCACAGTGGCGCTGGTGTCACTGATATGAGTTTACATAATCCTTTGGGCATTGCTTCGCCAGCAGGAGTTATGAGAGTCCGCGCCCAATTGCTCAGAACAATCCGCTGTATAACAAAGAAGTGTTGTGTCGCGAAGTATGTGTTTTTAATCATTTAAGTAATCAATTATTTAAGTATTTTATTTGTATTTGTATTTGATTTTTTTAAATTTGAAATTGTGAAGAGCGTAATGAATATATATATATATATATATATATATTTTAAAGAGTGTATTTAAAATCTTTAGGCAATTATTTTCCCTTCAACTTTTCATTTTTCTAACGCAGAAAGGGGAGCGTCTTTTAACGGAAGTAACATCTGTGGGAATAGCCTTTTAAGATGACAGTTGCAACTTGGAGCAGTATATCGTTGTTCCCTTGTCTTTGTTAGCAAACAGTAAAAGTGGCTATAGTAATTGGCCTCCCGCGGTTCACTTGCGTTTCAGCTTTGTGAATGTCACCTTGCTTATGGCTTCGGAAGAAAGGGAAAGGTTGTAAATTGGATCTTGATGGGGCAGTTTTTGTTGTTTCTTAGATTTTTCGCTTGTTAGCAGGGGGGTCGAATTTTAGTTTCCAGTTTTCACAGGTGCTACTGTAGACAATGACTTTTTTCTGATTCGTTTGTGGGTTTCAATTGTCCGGTTAAATTTTATTGAAAAGTCTCGGATTGGCAAGAATTTAATTTTATGTTTAACTTTTGAACCTATAATTGTTAGTAGGAGGAGAAACCGAGTTTTCCTCGGTTGTTGCGCGAGTTTTGAAGTCAGTTTTAATGGGTGTCTTCGAGAGAGTTTTTGAGTTTGAATACAGAGAAAAAGATTTAACAGCGAGGGCCTTTGGGCCTGCGGCCAAGCTTACCCTGGTTTGGGCGGCTTGCGCTTGCGTTCTGCGGATGAACTCGGCTTTTAGCTGAAGAGATTTGCTGCGGCTGTGTTAGCCGGAATTTGGGAGATAAGTTTTGATACAGAGAAAATAATTAGTAGAGAGGGCTTTTGGCCCTGCGGCCGAGCTTTTACCCTAGCGGGTGGCTCGCTCTTACGATGCGGCATGATAGACCTATGCAAGTCGAAGATGTGAGTAATGGAGAATTTTTCCTGAAATTTATGCGAGAAGTAGAGCTCAGAGCGAACTCTTCCGAGTTTGAAGCGGTTTTTTCCCGTAAAATGGAAGTAAAATTACTCGTACCTAACAGAAGCTTTCCGTTCGTGAGAAGAAAAAGTTTCAACATTCTGTCGTCGGTGGTTTCTCCTTCAACTTTAATATTTTAGAATTTGGATTGCCGGGCTCTTCTCCTATGAGGTTCTACAAGAGGTCATTTTTCGTGGACTTTATTTTGGAGCTGATTACCTAGGACCAGTTCAATGGCGGAATTCATCTGCAGCCTGTAGCTTCCTATGATGACGTCGCCTATAGCCTATCATGATGAAATTCCGGTATTTCAACTGTGAGTTATAGTATATTTTCTTTGGTAGTTGTCTTAATTAAATCTTGCGTAACGGGTTAAAAAAACATTATATAATAGATAAAAACTATGTGTCTTGGAAGAATTTTAAGTTATTGTCAAAAATAAGAAATTTATGTTAATTGTAATTTCTATAGTAGTTTGTGTGAAATCCAGTTTAAATGATTCATTTAATGTTCCAGTTATTTTAAGTAACCGTTATTATGTTAAACTACAAAATTTTATCTCCATAAATGACTCTTGAAGAAATTTAATGTAGAATATTAATTGGATTTTTATGTAAGGGTAGTCTGGCCAGATCTCCCATAAATTTATACTAGATATTAATAAATGAGTGTGATTTTATGTTATTACTTGCATTTGTTTTTTGTGTGTTACTTAATTGGTGTGTTCAGTCACTCCACTTGTTTGAGCCGTGAGGCTTTTAAGAAAACATGGAGATTTTGCTTGGGGTTATTGAAAAATGTTTATGCATTTTAGGGTACTCACAACGAGCCCTATTTTAGCAAATATGTTCTAACCACTTATTAATGATTCTTGAATATGTTTTAAGATAGAATTTGTAATGACTTTTAGGTGCGAGGAAAGTTAGAACTAGAGCTTGATTTTTAGTAGCGGAACTGATTGATTGGTGTTTGAATTTTTCTTCTCTGGTGCTTATAAGGTTTTGATTTAATGAACATGAATTATTCTTGAGTTTATTTTAGAAATGAGTGAATATAGACATGTTTTGGTTGAGAAATGGTATTCAGTTCTACTGAGTACCAGAGAAGATTTATTCCTTCTTGTGTTTTTATGTTAAGTCTTAGTAAGATGAATTTTGCTTTGTTTTGTGTCAGTTAAGTGATTTAAGATTAGTTATAATTAGATATTATTTGAGGCAGATCAATCAGTCAGTTCCTTCCTTCCTTTCTAACAAGTTAATTTTAGTTAGTTTATTTTTTTAGTTTGTCGCGACACCAGTCAGAGTAGAGTGAGGTCAGTTTTAAAAAGATAAAAAGTTAAAAGTTAAACCCGAAGGTTTTAAGCTCTATCGAACAGAAGTGATTTTTATCCACTTTCGTGAATAATCTGGTTTTTTCTGTGGTTTTTTTAGGTAATGAGTACACATCATCGCGTACATGAAGGTATGTGATAGAGAAGAGTATGCAGGCTTAAAGCAGGCAGCCCCAAGCTCAGGTTGCAAGAAAACTGGATATATTACCAAGTGTCATCTCTAATTTGTGGAATCAGTTTAAACACAACGAGATAATGTCCAGAAGACCAGGACAAGGTTGCGTGGGAGCTACAATAATACAACTTGGTTTTGGTACTTTCTGCCAAGCGCCAGATAATGTCTACAGCAACGCAACTGTATTGTGATCTCGCTACTGCGGCAAGAACATCAGTCTCAAGGACGACGGTTGCCCGAAGACTCCATCAAACAAGATTGCATACCAGAAAGCCCGCTATTTACATTCCACTTACTCCCTTCTACAAAACAGAACGTTTACAATGGTGCATACGAACCAACACTGGACACATCTTCAATGTGCTAACTCTGTCTGCGCGAATGAGTCCAGATTCAGTCTAAAACCTGATTCTCGGGGATTACTGATATGGGGGAACCTGGCACCCTATAACATCCCATCAACTTCATGGAAAGGGACCATTAGAATACTGGAGAAGTGATGGTCTGGGTAGGGATCATGCGAGATGCTCGCACACCACTCTATGCTTTTGACACTGATTCGTGAATGGCCAGAGGTACAGACAGTGTATCCTGGAGGCCTATGTGTGACGTTTCAGGGTTGCTGTTGGCCCTGAGTTCATTTTTATGGACGACAATGCTCAGCCACATAGGCCCCACCTAGTTGATGACTATCTGAAAAGCGAGAACATTCCCCGAAAGGATTGGTCAGCCAAATCTCATGACATTAATGCTAGTGAATATGCTTGGGATGATGTTTGGAGGGTTATTGCAATGCGACAAACCAGACCCAGAATCATTCAGTAGTCAAAATCTACTCTGGTGGAGAAGTGGGTGCGACACTCACAGGCGCTCCTGGATTCTCTTGTTAACGGCATGACTACTAATTGTACATGGTAGCTCTCTGTCAAAGGCGGCTATACACTATATTAGCCACATTTTCGCTGTCATCTTTTAACCGCAAGTTTGGACCACATTGGACTATTGGCCATAACTCCATGTTAATGAATGGCATTTTCATTGTTGTTCTCTACACATTATTATCATGCAATAAATTATATACATGCCTAATTTCCTTTACTTCTATCCAGTATTTCTTCAGATCAAATTCGCTAAAACAACCTTGTATTTGGCGTAAGTCACATTGGCGTGTTTCTCTTCTATTGTAATTTCTTCAGATATTTGAGAAAACGTATTCCATCTCTTAATTTTGTCCATCAGCATATACAGTGTAGTGTAGTTGCCGAAACCGCTACACAAAACCCCGTTTGTCATACAAGGTTCAAATGAACTTCTAACTCAAGTTCTAACAATAAGATGAATTTTAATAAGATAAAAACATTAATATTCGCAGTGTATGGCAATGTGGGACTTTGATTCATTCAGTCCCCTTAAATTCAGATTTGTAAACAGGAAGAAACACTCTCGCTATTAACATTACACGAGGAGTGAAAGTTCTAGAGGGCCATAATGTCCATAGCTCCGGCAGGAAAAGTCCTCACTCTTTTAAAAAAAACACCTTCCTCTATAGGCTCCAAACATTACTGTCTCGTTACCTGCTCTGATATCCTCTCCGGAAGATTCCTTCACTCCCATAATAAAGGTGTCCACATCCTGGTCCTGATGAAAAGACTTCTTTATCCCTTTGTCCCATGGAGTGGCCTTCGAGGCGGCAACCGGAATCACTGACAAAGGCACCTCGTTGCAACAGGATTTCACCTGTGGTCTGTACGAGCTACCAATATCCGTAAATGATTCTTCCTAGACAAAGAAACTATATGCGACCTAATCAGGAAGGATATTTGAATGGCAGTATTATGTAAACCGCTTATTTATCAAATACTGAATGTCTTGGGCAAAGGCAATGCTTGTTAGGATCAGATGAATGATAAATTCGTTAGGTAGAAAAAAGGAATATGATTAAATGGGACAGAATGTAACAGTAAAACAGTTTAGGAAGACTATACATGTTTACGTTGTTAAAACATCAAGAAATGCTCAGTAACCTTAAAAGACCGTTGCGCGAATATTCGTCCCATCTGAATTCGTAGCTATAAGCGTTATATGAGTTAAATAAAGCAATTCATTTAAACGTATCAACTTGCGAACGGAAAATTAACCAGAAACAGAACTCCATGTTCGAGTACAATAATATCCTTCCGACTCAAATTCCAAGTAAAGGGAAATTAATTGAGATTATAAGCTATGCCTAAAATAAAACTTATACCTCCATAAAAGTATTCTCGAAGTTCTCAGAAAGCAAATGTTTTACTGCCTAACTAATGCAGAGAACAGAAATTCAAACTACATTAACATCTAGTCTAAGCTTCACAAACTTCTTTAATAAACCTCTTTTAAAATAATTTATGATTTCTTAATTTTAAAGCTAACTGTAGTTTACTCTTTAGATTATATTATATTGCGTTGAAAGTTGTCAAAAGTAGAAGTATAGAGAATTCAGAATGGTACGATAGCATGTTAATCAAAATAAAACCTTACAACTCCTCCAAACATTATTTCTAATATTAAAATTTAAGTAAATTTTGTGGCTATTGTCCTCACCTTTTACTAATAGTTAGAAATTTGAGTTAAACTGTGTCTCGTTTGTCTTGGGTGAAGCTCCAAATTTCGATCAGCCAATAAATTTATGCAAATAACAGCTATCATGCATCATAGTTTAAATGTAGGAGTTTAACCTTAAATGTGACTTAGCTTGCATCGATTAGAGAAGGTCTCTATCGACTGTATCGATGAGCACTAGTTTCGGATGCACCCGTTGAAAGCTTAACGTAGATAAGTAGTTGTGCTATAGGTAAGTGATACAAAGTTTTAGCTACATTGCAGGTGATCCAAGTGTTTAGTTTTGAATTACAGTTTGGTCAGCACATGTCTGTAACAGTTTTATGCAATAATGGATTTCAATTGTAAACCTCCTGAAGTGTGTTAATAAATTTTTAGTAAGAGATTAATTTTACCTCTGCTTGTGTGCACAGTCAAATAAGAACTATAAGGACAATAACTCAACAACAGTTAAGACAACTCGCCAACAAGGTTAAGAAAACTCAGTAATTTAGCCGTTAAGTGGAATGTTAATTCTGAGTTCATTCCGTATCACAAAAGTATAAGCTTTATAAAATTAATAAATTTCATTGCTTTTCAATATCTGCTGATTAATAAGTCGATGAATTGAGAATTTGAATATAAATAGGTACTCGTTATGGTAGCTTTAATATCTGGACGTCATTCTGAAGTTCTTTGGTTAATGTTCATTAATTAAAATATGATCGGAATGTTTAAAACGTTCTCAGTAATTTTATAAATGTTAATGAAAAATGTTCTTTTCCTTTCATTAGTGCAAGTAATATACTGTTACACAAACGGATGTTTGTAATAGCTTAGTTTCACTATATTTATTCATTGCGATGCACACTCATAATGTTGCAAAATAAGAGCGCCGTTAATAAGAGCGTGCAAAATAAAAGCGTTAATTTCATTTCGTTAATTATTAAATCTTAGGCCTATATTTCCAGTAATCTTAAAATTTAAAGATAAGTTTAAAAATTAAATTTCATGAAATTAATTGTAGAATTAAATGAAAGCAGTTCCAAATTTGAAGGTGGACACATTTTCGTTTAACATTTCATGTAATCTCAGCATTATAAGAGTTTCATTCAGCATAATAATTATTAGGCTTTTAATTAGTTGAATACGATATGTCTCATACTTTAATTTTAAAATTCAGGGAGAATCAGTTAATAAATATTTCAAATACTATACACAAATTCCATTTTGATCCTCTTAAAAATCATTTGAAGAACATTCTCATTTGTTGAAGTAAATGCTGTTGAAGCTTTTCATATGCATAAAATTCGTTTAATCTTAATTAATGAATTAATTCATAGCGATTTCTATCTATGAATCTATAAATCGTCAATCTATGAACTGATCAATTCTGATTCTATTTTTAAATCGTAGAGAGTGTGTTACTTTCTTTGTTTCTTTTTGTTATTTTTCTTTCACCCTTCAGTTTAGAGGGGGCCGCAGATAGTTTCTGACAGGTTCTCGAAAATTCTTCAGTATCATCTTTTATTTGTGTCAACGCGAAAAAAATAAAAGGAACAATAATATACCCTTACCTTGAAAATGTTGCAGATAAGAACATGGATCTTACGCATGACCTTCATTTCATCATGTATGACATATCTTTAAAATGCAGAATTACCTTTTCTACGGAAAATTAATTTAGCAAAGTACAATTACAGCAAAGTACTCAAAGGCTATCTATCTAACGGAAATGATGCCTCCATGGATGACTTTCTAAGGATAATCTGCTCGTATCCACATTTCACATGGAGAAAACTGCGAAAACGGCCGTACAGCTAGTCCATTTGCCGGGGCTTGGACCCCTCATAGTCTCGTAAGTTAGGAGAATGTTATTTAACAAGTTTTACCCTAGCCATCCAACCGGTATATTGATTAGTTACGCTGACAGCCGCCCCGATAATACCGAGTTCGAATTCCAGAGCAAGTATGTATGTTTGTAAGTCTATAGTGTCGGTGCATTTCATTTTGATGGTGTTGCTTAATTCTTCGATGCTATTCCAATGATTTATTTCAATGAATGCCATTCCAAAGTTTTCGTTTTTAAACCCAGTGAAACAAGCTCTAAACAATAATCGCTCCATCCATGCATAGCTTTCGAATTTTAGAGAGTAAGATAGGCCGGAGTTTGATGAAGTGGCATTATGTGTTACCAACAGCTTTGGTTTCTCATCCATGAGGATTATTACGGTAAAGAATACAATTAAATTATATTTAGATTTAGTCGAAAGTCGAGATTCACTAATATTGGTAGAATGACATGTCTGAGGCTAATTAGTACATACAGCTCATTACTAAAGGCGTAAACATATTTCAGATTCGTAGTATCAATGCTAAATTTTAATGCTAGAAAAGAACGTATACAATACTGTCAAACTGCAGCGCTTTTGAGAATAAGTGAGCGGCATTAATTTTCTCATAAATCTTTTGGAATATTTATAAACATAATGACTAATCGTTTTCCTGAAATTAACGAAAAACATTCAATAAAGTTACGTATTAAAGGAAAATTAATATATTAAATCAATTATTTCACATTTAAAATATTTTTCTACTTGTGGCTCTTGCACTATGCTCTTTAAGAAACCAACTGAGATGAGCCATCCTTACTCAAAACATAACTGTGACGGATAAATGATGGGCATCAAGTAGAATGCAATCAATGTCAAGTTTGTAATGGTTTCAAATTATCGTACATAGGGTTAATAACCAGTTATTCCTTTAATTACATTGAAGCGTTTCTTCTTGACGTATTTCAAAGCTGAACTACCAAAATTTGCATTTTGTTTGTGAATTTCACTTTCTTTTTAACTAATTTGGCGATTCTCCTAACTAATTACTTAAAACAAATATGGCAATTTACACATTCTTGTAGCTACTCAGGTGAAAGATTATTTGAATTGCAACCGATGAGGAGCAAGTGAATGTTTTATGTTAGTAACCTTTAACTGTTAGCAATGCTACTTTTGTACCTTCTAAAGGCTTGCAATTTTTTTCGAAGTAATCTGAATAAATAACACTGGTAAGCTTAATGTCTCTCTACTGTGTAATCGTAACGTTTGACCTAACCGGCTATAGATCACGCTGTTTTAGTCGGGAGTGTGGTGAAGATGTATAGTAAACTACAGCTAATAAAAATAGTAACTTAGCGAAATATTACAGGATATTCAAATTTTTGTTTCAATTAAACTTGAATTTTCCAAACATGTTTTATATGTATCTACTAATATATCAAAATATAAACAGCATCCATGCCTATTCCAGTTTGAAGTTGTTTGCCAGGTGCTATAGAGAATCTATTTTTCACTTTAAATCCATATATAAGCAATATATTCATATTCTTTCTTCTCACATCCAGACTTTTATTTTTCCATTAAGTTAGCAATCCCGTTTTTCGCCCTCCATTTTTGCCGCAACTCAAACTGTGATGCTCTCATACACGTTAAATGTGTCTGAAAGAGCACTTTATGTCATATCACTCTTATGTGATATTCATATTTTTAAATAATTCAAACTACGAAGGATTAAATATCCTGTCTCCTTTACTTGTAATTTAAAAATTAGGTACTTCTTAACTCTTTTGACAATTGCAATATTTAACGGTTTTATGAGTCTCCAGTACCACTTCTTTGAAAACGTATCGCCTCGACGGATTTTTCTTCTTCGAGGCAAATAATTTTTAAGTTTTAATTTCCTGAAACCACGTTAGACTCTTTTTTCAAATGACGAATTTAAAAGATTGCGTTGAGAAGCTGTTTAGATAGATAATTTTTAATCCAAGATCAGCCAAAATTTCTTAAATTTTGTTATTTTCTTTAGGAAGTTTCTAACAAACCTTTTAAGTTAATTTTTTATTTCTACTATTTGATTATTTTCGCTTTTGTTTGGCAGCGAACAAATTTTTATTATATTTTAATCGAACTGTTTAATGTTAAAAGTTTTTACATTGTTCAGATATTTTGTGATCGAATAAATTAATACTTATTTTTTTGGTGATAGTTAATGTTTATGAGCAGTAACTGGTTGTTCGTTTCTGTGACTGTTTAGAAACTTTGCGTGAGAAATGCGTGCATTTCAAATAATGTGAATACATATTTGCATTTTTACATGAACTTGCATGCGTATGTGCTTATCCCTAACTAGTTTTCAATATTTTCCTGTTACTAGTTGTGTAATTCTCTAATGGCGCAATTCTTTTAATTCTAACTTTAGTCACGTAAACTGAATATATGTGAATATAATGTTCTGAATACTTACATATATGCATTGCAAAAGAAAATTAACTGTTATGAAATACACACTGTGTCCGCAAAAGTCGTTATCTGTCCTGTATTCTGACGTAAACATATACTTTCACTTGCCAAAAATGTTTCAAATAATGCAATTATTCATCTTTTGTAGGCTTAAAGTTTACCAATATCAGTTTTGTAAAAGTTAGGAAATCTATCTTTTTGTATATTTTTCCTGGCCCTCAGACTAAAATTTAGGAAAACATTGTGCTTGTTATAACAAATAAGTGCAAAACAGTTTGATTTCTATTTGATGAAATTCAAGCGATATATTTAATTTTAAAGTTGGAGATCATATTCAGAGATCGAACGCAAATTAAAATGTGAAACATGTTGTGAACAAAATGCTTAGGCATGGAATAGAATTAAAATATAATTTAAGCTAAGCAAAATGTATTTAGGACATAATAGATATGTGTTTTGATAGAAAAAACTCGTTTTGTCTTTACATGTTCCACATCAATTATATGATATTAAATCTTACAAGTTGATTACTGTATTATCTTCTGAAATTGCTGCATTGTTATTTTGCAAGTGTGTAAGAAATTTAACATTACCTTATGCATGCTATTATACAGTTCATTTATACAGCTGCCAAGTAGAAGATTTGAGACTCCAGTTCCGGCAACAGCATATCTAATTATTTGTTCTACCTGCTCCGAAAGATATAGCAATGCCTATATTTAGTCCACTGTTGACAATCTGTAAACTATCTTACCTACTCTATTCTTTGCTGTGGCTTAGTGATGCTTCAGCTTACGTTGTGAAGTACTTTTCAGAATCTCTCAATGGTAACATTTATTCAACGGCATTAAGACAGCCCAAACAGCAGGCCATTACGAAATCTTAAAATTATGAAAACATTTCATTGTACCTGAACAATGCAATCTCAGTTTCGTTCTATGAATTTGATTCATAAGAATTTCCATTAGAACTTGCATGAGACGTTACCACACAAATAGTCTTCCTCTCTATAATTATGCACATATATATAAAATATAATAAATAGTGAATAATAGCTTTCCGTGAATACAAAATGCCGTGAATAAAATATTCTGTTAGGGAAAGTAATTCCATTATAACAGTCATATGCATTTTAATAAAATTCTGCTGGGTTTTAAATTTTAAATAGATGTATGTAATTTCTTTATGTTTAGAATATTATTTTACCGAAGTCTATTCGGGATATAAGGAATTTCAACATTATTTCTCTGAATGTCCATATGGTTATTTAATTCCATTTAAGATGAGTGCTTTATTTCATGGATTGGCATAGTTGTTATTTCAGATTTCGAATTCTCTCTATCGAAATTTGATAGTCCCTGTAAAAAAGTAGAAGGGGAAAACGTGGAGAGGTTTCCTGTAGTTTTCAGCTGACGTAGGCGATACAACATAAGCAATACTGCGCTGGTTACATTAGATAATTATCTGATAAAATCAAGCCTATATACTCATCAATATTCTCTAAAATTTGAAAGATCTTTTTTAATCTTCTGCTTTGCAAACAATCGACCTTAATCAAAATTGTTATATCGGTATAAATGCAAGACTCATTATTTCATTATAATTGTAAAGGAAGAAAAATAACATATTCCTATTTTACAACAGGTGTAAAAAACCTGTAGTGCGCTACGTGAGCAGAATTAAATGGAGGGAATCTTATTAATCTGCATTCTGCGCGAGACTATCACATGCTTTGTAATTATCTAATTTATAATGCTATTATATATTTTTTGCTCTATTTTTTAAATTAATGAAAGATGTTTCTAATGTCAGTATTTGTAAATTCTTAATACCTTTTATTTTCTTTGCTATTTCATTCCTTTATTAGTGTTATTTAAGTAATTAGTCTGCTTATTAGATATTTATTTAAGTAATTAGTCTGCTTATTAGATATTCTTTACTTAATCGTGTAATTCTATTTATCTATTTCTCTGTTTTTCACTTTCTGTTGACTATTATTTTCCTTCGAAAAGCGAAATCTGAGTAGTAATCCCTCAGTTTTTTGAAACAAGGGGACTTGTTAGATGACTTGTTACAAGAATGAAAACCCTCTGTAGTATCTAAGGGGACAGGGAAAACGTCTTTCACTTTACGAGGTCGGTAAGTTCCTTACACATTTGGATCAATATCTCCCTTTATCCAAGAAGTTAGGCTATGCCAAAAAAAAAATAACTTGGAGCCTCCCTCCTCACCTTAAAAAATATAGGATCCACTAAAGTCATTTGTTCTTAGCCTATGGTTCGTTAATCCCTAGGGGTACGCTAGGGTATCCTCTAGCTATATAAAGGGGGTTCACGAAAGTACTACTGAAATGCCAGAATTTTAAATCACTAACTTAAAAAATTACGAAATAATAAATTTATGTACATTTATTTACTGAACTGTTAATAAATCGAAAATAAAGATAAACACTTTAACCACCTTAATAAATTTAATCGCCTTGTGTTATCGTAAGCCTATCAGCTTGATCGGGTTGTGCATTTAGTTGCAAACAGAACTTCAGACGCTTCTCCGCGAATGGCAGAGTATAGTCGTAGAAACAGACGTTCGAATAAACGCTTGTAAACCTTGTGTGATTTAACTTACACTCATGTCCATAAATTAAGGATAATTCGGAGTCACGCGGAAATCGAACTCTAAAATAAATATATCACCTGTAAAACCACTACACACATCTTCAAGAATCATATGCAAGTTTCAGGAAGTAACCAGATGACACCGATGGTACGTCACAATGACGAGAGTGTAAGAGAGTGACATATAAGGAATACTGGTAAAGAAGTAAAATTCTTCGCAGGCGCTTTATAAGCATTTCAGTGCAATAACCGAATAGTTATGACACAAAGGACGCATTTGGATGATTTTTTACGTGGTAGAATTATCGGCCGTCTGGAATGTGGGCGTACTCAACTGGAATTATTAGACGATCTTGGAATTTACCAGAGTGTCATTTCCAGGTTTTGGCAACAATTCCAAGATGATGGTAATGTGAGTACACGTTACACCACAGGTCGCCCCAGAGTTACAACTTCGAATGAGGACTGGTACTTCGCAGTTACTGCTAAACGAAACAGCGGAGCACAGCCTCAGACCTGTCTCGTCAGCTCCCTTCAGCCACTGGTACGACAATTTTAAGGCAGACCGTGTACAGACGCTTAGGGCAAATTGGTTTTATGTTTGTAGACCTGTCAGATGTGTTCCACTTACTGCAACTCACTGTCGCCTGCGGTTAGCCTGTAGTAGAGAGCATGCATTGTGGACACCGTAACAGTAGGCTTGTGGGATGTTTTCCGACGAGTCCAGGTTTAGCTTGCAGTCTGATTCTCGCTGGACTTTCATATGGAGAGCTCCAGGTACCCGAATGACACCGATGGTACGTCACAATGACGAGAGTGTAAGAGAGTGACATATAAGGAATACTGGTAAAGAAGTAAAATTCTTCGCAGGCGCTTTATAAGCATTTCAGTGCAATAACCGAATAGTTATGACACAAAGGACGCATTTGGATGATTTTTTACGTGGTAGAATTATCGGCCGTCTGGAATGTGGGCGTACTCAACTGGAATTATTAGACGATCTTGGAATTTACCAGAGTGTCATTTCCAGGTTTTGGCAACAATTCCAAGATGATGGTAATGTGAGTACACGTTACACCACAGGTCGCCCCAGAGTTACAACTTCGAATGAGGACTGGTACTTCGCAGTTACTGCTAAACGAAACAGCGGAGCACAGCCTCAGACCTGTCTCGTCAGCTCCCTTCAGCCACTGGTACGACAATTTTAAGGCAGACCGTGTACAGACGCTTAGGGCAAATTGGTTTTATGTTTGTAGACCTGTCAGATGTGTTCCACTTACTGCAACTCACTGTCGCCTGCGGTTAGCCTGTAGTAGAGAGCATGCATTGTGGACACCGTAACAGTAGGCTTGTGGGATGTTTTCCGACGAGTCCAGGTTTAGCTTGCAGTCTGATTCTCGCTGGACTTTCATATGGAGAGCTCCAGGTACCCGTTACCACCAAGAAAAAATCATTGACCGTTACGGTGGTGCAGGAGTGCTCGTTTTGGGTGGAATTATTCTGGGTTCCAGAACTGACCTGCTTGTTCAAATTGGAACCATGACAAGCCAAATCTATCGGGACGTCATTCTGGAACAACATGTACGTTTGTTTTGGGGCGCCATGGGCGCGCAATTTGTTTTATGGATCATAACGCCCATCCTCAACGTGCAAACATCGTAAGCGAATGCCTTCAATCGGAGGATATCACCCGTATGGACTGGCCAGCATTCTCACCGAACTTGAATCCAGTAGAGCACGTGTGGGACATGCCGGGCCGACGGGTTGCAGCCCGTCAACCTCCTACATGTCTACCGGAACTTCGGAGTGCATTGCTTTTTGAGTGGTGTAATATCAACCAAATTTAGATCGTTAATTTGATACTTAGCATGCCTAGGCGTTGTACGGACTGTATTGCATCGTCTGGGAGGCATACAATGTATTAACAATCACACCAACCATGCAATATTGGTTTTCTGTAAATAGGTTTATTTTGTAGTTTGCTCCAGGGAGAAATAATCACTAATTGTTTTAAAAATATCAAACATATAGCATCGCTTTTTGCTCTTTACCTTTTGTTTAATAAATAAGCTTCACAAATAAGTCAAATTTGTTTTGTTTCTAACTCTTCCTTTGCCTGATTTTGCATTATCCTTAATTTATGGACATGAGTGTAGTTAGTAATATGTTATAATAGTTCTTCTCATATAAACATCGTATAAATTCGTTTAAGTTCTTCTCGTATAAATAACTGTAAAAAATTACTATACCGTAATTTTATTACGAATCGATAATTAAAAAATGGGTCGTTCAGTCTAACGAATAACAAAGTTTAGTGTCTGTTCTTCCCTGTCAGCTTCAAACAAAGATAGTAAAATAATCTTTGAGGTATCATTTCGAATATGTTATAGAATTGTAAGTTTGGGCAGACGCATATAACAGCAGAAATTTGGTTTTAATATATGAAAAAGATATCGTAAAATGTATGGTGGATAAGCAAAGGAAATTGACCTGGTTCCTTTATTGAAACAACGTAGTGCCGCGTAGAGTTAGTAATCTGGTAAATGATGTAGGGAGTGGAATTTTGAAAAGAATGAAGTTGAATTATATTAGCTATCAACTTATTATCCAGCTTGACTAGTCGACAATGTAGCAAACGCAGCAGCATTTCTTAAATCTTAGTTAGATACAATTTTAAGGATCCCAATCAGAAAGATATACTATTTGCAAAAGCCTTTCAACATCTATGCAACTGGAGAAGCAATTTTCGGTAAGGTCAATGGTTATTTTGAAAACAAAATAAAATAAGCATGTCTTATTGTGTGGTTGCTTATAGAAAAAGGTACAAAATCAATTACAATACAATTTTTTCGTCTTCTGGCGCAATTAAAAAAGATCAATAAGAAAATTAAATGGAACCACTGCTGTATTTAAAGACAAGAACAAGGCAGGTAAGCGTATTCCTGCAGTCTTATATATTACTTTAAGTGATACTGTAAAAATTCTAAATTTTATAAAACAGCATGCTACAAATTGCCGTCTATTCCATACGCTTTGTAAGGACATTGAAATCCTTCAGGTTTCTGTACTGCTTTACAAAAAAGTTAGATTGTTTTCCTTGGCAAACTTTTGACACTCTCCGCCCAGACGTTTTAGTGGTTAAGGTAGCGGGCTACGATAAATGATCTGGGTTCGAATCCCGGGGAAGGCATGGCTGTAATTGTCTGTCTCTTTATAAGCGGATAAGCGACGGAGGACATGGGCACCACCCCTCTACCATTATGGTTAATTGGTATGGTTCCACGTCCACCCTTATCTGAAGCAGGAGAGACCAAGGATTGGGAGCCACCCAGGCCGCTCACACCCGTTGGCGAAACGCAGCGTCTGAAGCTCTGTCTCTTTATAGGAGGCAAGAATGGTCCACCTATTAGGTGCCTTCAGAATAAAGTGACCACCACTTCTGGTCTTAGTAGGGGCCAAGCCGAAGTCGGCTGAGGGCCCGTCATTGGAGAAAAACATTCTGGCGCTCTTGTTTGAATTGAAGTCTCAAGAACAAGCATTTTTATTTATCCTCAGTTTCATTTGTCCTCTTGAATATTCGATATTCTTTGGCTGCAAAAGGTTGCATACGTCACTGGCATCTTTTATAAATTAAATGCGTTAAATCTGTCTTTACGAGACTCCATTTACAGTGTAAATATCTGAAACTTCTTCAACTGACTTTCAAAGACTGTTTCCCTAATACACGAAATATATCGATATCAAACTACTGGATACGTAGTCCTTTAAGAGAAGATATAAATTTAGAGATCTAAATGAATTTACTGGAAAGAGAAAAGCTCATTAAGTTACTCTGTGACTGTTTTCTAAAAATTATTTTAAAGATCACGCTTCAGTTGACTTCTGGCTCAGTGCTACAAATGTATCTACTGTTTTTCAAAAAAATATCTATGTAATAAAAAATTTTCAATTTCAATTTCAGTTCAAATTTTCAATTGTGATGTACTTCATATATTTACATATTTAAATGAAGTATACTTATATATTTACTTGAAAGATAAATCTAGAAACAGATTAAATGCAGAACCTGATCTAGGACAGAAATTCTCGGATATTGAGCAAAACTTTGAAATTCTTTGTTCCATCATATAGCCACAAATACACCATTAGCAGTTTTGTTTTCAGATTTGAAGTATGCTTAACTATGAACGAAATGGTCTGCTGATTGAATTTTGTATTTATTTTCTTATAGCTGTCATTTTAGGTTTTATTAATGATTGCACTTAGATGTTTTACGATAACATTTCGTTGTTATGAATTATTCAACAACATCGAAAATAAATGTTCTATCCAACTTTGTTGTTTTCCTACCTCTTATTAACGACTACGTAAAGGAATCACCACTTTCTTTTCGATTTTAAGGGCTTCGCAAGGAGAAAAAAGTTGGGAACGACTGTGCTAGACATACCAGCTTCCTATACCCACAATGATCACATCAGTAACTAAACAATGGCTTGTTAGATATAAGTACTTGTCAGCAATTTGAGTATCAGCAATGTGCTAGTTACGTTAGTTAATTAGTCAATAAATGCAATCAACACTACTATCTACATATATCTGCTGATAACTGAATGCATATTTATCATATCATGTTGGAATTCTTAATTTCGAAGTAAAGTGTTAAAAAAAACCTTTTTACAATTGTATTTTTTCACCAGAATCACAAATCAAAACAGAGATGATAAATTAATGACGTTCACTAAAAGTTTCGAAGTTGAAACATTGATTGCTGTCGGTTTTTAATTTGCTCACGAATTATCGTTTGGTTTTCAGGTTACATTAATACTTAAAAAATTCAATAATAATTCATACTTAAAAATTCAATCTAGCTCTTGAAGTATTTATTAACATATTTGCACTATGTTTCGAAATTAACTAAAGAGACGTTTTCTGGAATTAAATAAAAAATTTAATTTACAAATAAATATTGCTTTATTTGTTAATTAATAATTTCATTAATTTTTTGTTAATTTTAAATCCTTATGTCATATAGCTGAACTTTAATAAGCAATATTTAATTTGCATTGACACAAGTATATAATTATTTTTGCTTATTTATCACTTTATATTTTATTTATGGTTTTAAACTGAAGGAAAACTATTCAATGTCAAAATACCTTAATCTAATAATTTTCTCTTTAAGTAGTTTTAAATACCATTTCCCAATCTTCGCAGAAACGATTTTTCAGAATGTTTTATGCATTTTCTTTACTTCAAGGCTTAATATTGTTTAAATTGCTTAACTAAAATCCAATTTTCAAATATCTAAGACCGAAAACTGTCTTATTAAATATACATTTCATATTTAATGCATTCATCAGGAAAGTAATAATGGCAATTTACTATTATATCATTATATTTTCCCTATATTTTATATTCTTTTAATATCCGCTTTAAACATTAGGCATTTGATTGACCTATGCATTACTTTCACGCACGCATTAGAAAGCACCTTTTTAATTAATAAATGGGACCTATTTATCATTAGAAAGTTAAAAAGAATGTAAGAAGTAAGGCATATTGTTTTTCGACAGTCTTTTTTATTATTCTAAGTGGAAGCTAAATATTGCCCCTAAATTTATGTAACTGAATGGATTTATTTCACACCTATGGGAAATAGCTTAATTAGATTTTTATTTAATGCTATAATTATAAGACGTATTTTTTAAAAATTATCTTTCATTCTTTCTACTGCATTATATCTTTATTTAAAGCTCTAATTAGACACATTCACTTTTTACGTCATTTATTTCGCTCTAAATTCTACCTCTATTTTTACTAACTAATCCAATTAAAATTTGTATTGCAAAAAATAAACAAAAGATTTTTCAGTCATTATATTATAAAGCACTTTTTATTATACCATATATATATATTGGATTTGCATTTTTTTATTGTTGAAAGAATTAAATACATCTTAAAATATATCATATCCATTTCAGGCAAATTTTATTTAAGTATACAAAGCAGTTTTTTATCGTTGAAAAATTAAATACATCTTAAAATACATCATATCCCTTTCAGGTAAATTTTATTTAATTATACAAAGCAGTTTTTTTGTGTTTTAAATGGTATCTCGTTGTAACGAAAGTTTTCCTCTAAAAAACTTTCTTAATAAAGTTAGAAAAAAAACCTGAAGGCAGTATTTTTTGGGCATGTGGAAATCACCACCCAAATCTACGATTTTCTGACAACGTTTTCAAAACCTTCGACACAGAAACGTAGGGCCGCGAGTCCAAAAACAGATCAACCTCATTTTGAACTTCCTGTGCAGAAAGGAATGTATCACCACCATAATCAGTCGGTACAAAGTCCAGTCTATGAATGCAGACACAAGTAATCTTGCATTATCTTGATTGAACTTTACCTTTTTGCGCTGGAACTGAGTTCGTTGCTTTTTCTTCAAAGCAGGGTCAAGATGGACTAGTATCTCGCTGTACACCTTACTATCGAGGGTTTTTATTTTTTCCCAGATACACTTTGTGGACAATGCCATGACAATCCCACCAGATAAAAAGCATGATCTTTATGTTAGTCAAACTGCGATTTGCGCCGCTGTAATCTGGTCCATATTTTTGTCCTTGAGCTCGTATTCTAGTATATTAGTGTAGGGTCGAAACGGATGTCCTTATCTGCTTCAGTCAGCTCTTGCGACACCCGGCGATGAAAATTGTACGCGAAGTTTTTGCAATGCATAACGCGACTAATGGACATGACACTAACATCTAACTCCTTAGCAAACTCTCTGGTGGTTACATATTGATCTTAATCCACAAGTTTGCGCAGGCGGACCTTATTAACATCAGTACGCGGACCACAGCGCTCTGCTTCTTGAATGTTATTGTCCTTGATTTCGAACTTTCAGTACCAAATCTTCATAGTGTCATATGATACAACGTTAATACCTAAAGCTGTACAAATGATTTAGTGATATTCTGTAACTGATATTTTGCAACGGAACTAGAAGTAAATTATGGTTCTAATCTGGTAGCGTAAAATTTCCATTTCAAACAAACTTTGTTTTTTTGCAAACTGCACAACACAGTGTGCTAAAGCAAGTCTCTTTTTCTTTAAATGCCAAAAATTGTTTGACAAAATATGATTAAACACGCCAATGCGAATATTTTCAGTGGTGGGAAACCTTCGTTAAAACCCGATATTTTCTCCCTCCATTCCGCATGCCTTCGTGATGTAAAGGTAGCACAACCGACGCGTATTCGAGATGTCGAAAGATTCGAGTTTCGATGAGGGCATTGCACATCTTTTACATTCCCTGCTTCAAAAGATTCTAATAACTCTGCAAATGGCGCCCGAACTAAAAGGTGGTACACGATAATTTATCACCACCAGGATTTGGCGTTTGGGTCCCTTCATCACCAGTCGCCCTTTTAAAGAAGGTTTACATGAGGTGTTTTATCCTTATTTCCTGCATGCCTTCCTGGCCTAACAGTAACACATTCGGCGCTCGTTCGAGAGGTCCAGGTTGGTGTCTCGGCGAGGACGCTACACACTTTTCACATCTTCCGCTTCAAAATAACCTATGTCTCTAAACTTTAATTTGCAAGATGTAGATCTGAAAGGGAAATAATTGATAAAAAATTTAAATTCGCTAATTGAATTAGCCATAAAGATCAGTAAAACGGTGCCTTAATGCAATATACAGCGCTTAAAAATCAATAAAATCGCTCAACAAGTAAAAAGTTTCATTTAATATCTTACTGTATATTGTAAATTTTATCAGTTTAAAATTTTAAAAAAATTTAATTATTACTGAAAATACGTTAGCGAATGCGGGAGGTTGTTACTTGAAAACCGTTATGCGTTGAGCACGAAGGGCCTGAAAGAAATAATTAGTTTCAATACCTATATCGAAAACATTTTTTTTTATTTTTTATAATGAAGCATACTCTATAGTTTTACAGAAAAAAATTCTTCAAGCTAAGAACCTTCCCCTTTCATATCCTTTTGTGACATCAGCATCACGTAAAAACATTTGAAGTAAGTCGGCCCATATGGTTAGTACTCACCTAGAAAAAATTTTGTAATGTATACATATTGAAACAGAAAACGAGTTTCTAAAATCTTCACTAGAAGAGTAGTAAACATATGGACCGACTTAAATCAGAAGAATCCACATGATGCTCATGTTACTAAAGCAAATGGAAGGCGAAGGTAGTTTGAAGAATTTTTTTCAAGAAGCACATTCTATAAAACTATAGAACGCTAATTTCATGGCCAATTGTATAGTTTTATAGAATGTGCTTCTTGATAAAAACAAGCACTTTTCGATATATGCATTGAAACTGTTTATTTCTTTCAGGACATTCGTGTGCAAAGCAAAACGTTTTTCAAATTAAAACCTCACTAATTTGCCAACGTATTTTCAATGATTATTTATTTTTTTAAATTTTAAATTGTTAAAATCTGCAATTCATAATAAGATATTACATCAAACCTTTTACTTGTTGATAATTTTTTATTGATTTTAACTGCTGTATATTGCATATATATACTAGTTATCAATAGCTAAGGAAAAATCACAAAAATAACGATTACTCAAAAAATTACATGCAGTATTTAATGAAACTGACTTACAGTATACAACGCATAGTAAGACATAAAATAACATGAAAAGAAATTATCAGACAATTATGGTATCATAGAAATTAGCATATGTATGAAATGAGAAAATCGAAAATGTCAGTTTGGCATAGAAAATTATCTTCAATAAGGAGCATGTTCTTCTTCAGGAACAATACAGCAATGCATGATGCTGTCAATTATGCGGTCTCTCAGTCCATAGGAAGTGACAGCCATTGCTTTTACAAAGCAGTTGCAAACGTGGCAAGAGTCTGATGCTGAGGAATGAGAGCAGCTTTATCTCTTCCTAGAGCATTCCGGACATGCTCGATAAGATTCAAGTCCAGTAATAGAGCTGGTCACTCCATACATTGAATTGTTTGCTACAGAATATAATCATCCTGGATCCTGTAGCAAGAAATTATTGCCCAACCAAAAGGGACCATTCAAGCATCAAGAATGCTACCTCTAAAATCCTCAGTATTCACGGTTCTACGTGGAAAAACAGGGAGGCTGTGTTTCTACCCAAAGGGAGAGATATCACCGAAAACACAAGCAATTCTTCCTCATCAGCAGTCCACTGAACATCATGACGTGCCCAACTCAAACTTTGCCTTCTATGACGTGACGTGAGCGACATGCAAATGGCTGGTGGCCTCGCGTTCAGACCTCCTTCGCGAAGCCTCTTATGTACGCTTGACGTTGACATCGATTTTCCGGTGGCTGCAGTAACGAAGAATCTGAGCTGTGTCGAAGATAAGGTTCTATTCCTTCGTGGTCATAACAACCAATATCCGTCATCGGATGCCGAATCTGTGGTTAAAAACTGTTGCCAAAACTATGACCTTCAGAAGGATTGACATTTAGACATCTGGTCAGTCTGACTTAGTTCTGCTTCTAGTCTCCCAATAGCTCTCCATCGTAGTTCTTGACGCAAACGTTGCTTGGAAGTTATTATTACTAATTGACGTTCTCAAATTTCTTATCTCAAACAGTTTCAAACATTTTTCTTATCTCAACCAGCAAAATTTGGAGATTTGCTCTCAAACATGAAGTTTTATGCTCATCGCAGATGACGTATTCCAATTGCAGCGTCACTAATTTGCATATTTCAGTTTTACTCAGTAACTCTTATTTGACAATATATTTACATTTTATATAGATTGGCTGATTTTTCAACTATTTATTGATTTTTTTGTGCTTTTTCCTTAATTTTTGGAAATCAGTGTATAAATTTAAATTTGTTAGTCTTGTACAGCTTCGTTTTAGAATATAGACGAGAAAACATTTGCCTCGGCAATCTGACTGACCGTTAAACACCAGATTATGACTGGCATATTGGCGACCAAGATGTCCGGATTTAATGTCATGTGAGCGCTTCTTGCGGGATTATATCCAGAATCAAATTTGTGTTCCTCTTCTTCCTACACGTATTCATGGATGATACTGAACAATGCATCACAACTGTTGACCTGGACATTCTGAGACAGGTTTTGGAAGGGGATTGTCAATATTTAGCTGAGACTTGCCGTGTTGCAATGCAGAACGTATGTAGAAAATCTGTAGTTTAGCCAATTTCTGAACTTTCTTTTATAACTTGAAATTACTAAATCTCTTGCTTCTGAAAAGCTTTGAAAATGTCTATTTCTTTTTTACAGCTTTGTGTACTTGAACTCCTTATGCAAGCTGGAAGAAGAAAACATTTTAAAATGACCTTACTTTTGTGCAATTCTGACAGCTCTTTATACCATATCGTAAAACGTTAAAAATTGTATTTGGTGTTCAGAATATTGCAGACAGAAGTACAACTAAGAAAGCAATAAGCTATAAACTAGAGTACAAACTGTGCTACAATTGTGTGAATATTTTTTGTGCTAAAAAAACTTAATATTCCTTATCCTTTATTTTTTAAACCATCTTATTTTGAATTACAAATGCAAGATAATCGAACAAATATAACTAGAACAATTTCTAAGGTCTTATGCTTATTTTGTTTCTTTTTCGTTGTTATTTTTAATATTAAAAGTAGTTAGTGCAGGATATTCAATTTAACTCTTTTATAGCATGGAATAGCTTTTCTTAATGAATATTTTAGTTCCAAATAAAAGTTCGAACATCTATTGTTTTGAAGTAACTTACGCGGTTTGAAATGAACTTTGGCATTTCCCTCCACTCTCAAATTTAAGGAGAACAATAACTTTTGATTAAACCATGAGCTTCAATTTGACTTTTAATGAGTAATGTAAACAACCATTGTTGTATACGGATAAGCATTCTTGTTCCGAAAATAATTAGACGCTTCGGCGCAAGAGGATAATTAGTTTACTGCTAAAATAAGACGAAATGTATACTACGAAAGATTCTTCATAACTTTTCAAGAGAACTTTATCAAAGACCTCATTCTTCAGTAACTCTCATCAAACATCTATTGAACAATTGGTAACTTCATTACGGTTTCTTTATAGTTCATTTCTAATAAATCACCTTGATAATTCTTCGCTGTTTATTTATTGATTGGAGAACACAAAGGAAGGTAAGGCAAAAGAGCAACGCATTATTTACGTAAAAATAGGAATCGGGTAATCATATTTCAAATTGAAACCTGGAAGATGAACTGGATTGTCTGTAAATAATGAAAAAAATTTATATTCATTCAATGAAATGACTTTTTATTTTTATGTAGGACGAGATTTTTAAAAATCTAATTTTCGTAGCTAATTTACACTGAGTGTCATATCAAGAAAACTTTGTGAAATGTTTTTTCATACATACCAAATATAAGAAAGGAACTGATGTAAAAATCCATGTTTCAAGTAGCAATGAGTTTTAATAATCTATCACTTCCAATTGACCATTTGAAAACCAAAATTTATTTTGATTTTTCGATAAATAGAAAGGTGAGTAATGCAAAATTTTGAATTTTTTTAGCCTGCTATAATTGACCATGAGTGAAAATTGGTTTAATTTATGTCAATGTAATTCAACTGTTGAACAACAGTTTAACTGATGTTTAATTAAAGAAAATGCAGAGTATATTTTTGAAGAATACTTTGAAATGAATACCGTAATTTAAACCATAATTTTAACTTCTCTATGTTATTTGTATACTATCAACAAATATAAATCCATTTTGATTTGCGCGTTTATCCTTGTGATATTTAGGCATCGGCAAACAATGCTTCTTAGAATGGTAGCTATAAAATTGCACGGATTCTCCAGAAATTCAGTTTTCAAATCAATTTCTCACCTATAAATAAATTTCATAGTTCGACTAAAAGATTGCGTTTCTGAGATTAATTCTCGGGGAATTTATAGTATATCGTGTCAGTGTGACTTGAGATATATTGGCCAAACAAAAAGAGCGTTAAAGTTTCGTATCAAAGAACATGAATCTTATGTTCGAAAGGGCGAAATTTTAACAGTGTATCATAGTTGGAAATTTAATGATAGTTTTGACTTTGAATCTGCAAAAAATTATCCAAAAAGTTTCTTCCGTTGGTGAATTGGATTTTCTTGAGACTTTTCATATTCACGGAGATTTAGCATGTTTAGTGAATGATTTTAAGTTCAATCCAGTCCTTCCTAACGCTTTTAAAACTCTATTAACATAATTCTTGGTTATTATTTTTGCCGATAGGTGGCGTTGCCTCTTTGCGCATGGTACTACCCGAACGTATAAAAAGCCGTTACTGAGGTTGCTTTCCCTTTCTAGAAATCTCGTTCTCCTGATGTGGAGGGACCTGTAGAAAAAATTCTATCAAAATTCTACCGAAATCTATTAAGTGTTTTAATAAATGTACGCCAAATACAAGGTTGTTTCAGCGATTTCGAATGCTTCTTAGGTTTTATAATTACAGCTTAATAGCAACTAGCATGCTTTCCGAGATCAGTAAAAGCAAAAGTAGTAGGTCTTTTCGAATTTGTTATTTGCTCTTTAGTCTTATCATCATCAAAAGCATAGCAGTGCATTTTTTGGTACTGATTGCCTGATTTTTGGCCTGAATTACAGGAGATTTTAAGTTCTACAAATGAAATCTTGTTTTAAAACTCCTGTTCTGTGGCTTGATGTAAGTAATGTCAGGTAAATGTCATATCTAGATAAAATTTTAGCCTTAGTGTATGTTGCATTACTTTATATTAAACTCTTATTATATTATTTCTGTATGATTTACGAAAATCTCTTAAGAGTTCCAAGGTAAGTACTGTTTCTAGTTTATCATATATGGTCAAAATCTAATATATTTTTCCCAATCACATTTGCATATGCATCGTAAATGCATATACGGGTCTTAGAACATAATTTTAGAAGTTTTGAATTATATTACAATATATTTTTTTCAAGAAAATCTGTTCAAAGCTTCAAGTACAGCATCCGGTTAATCCATTTAAGCCCAAATCTAATATATTGTTCTTATTGATATAAAACTCTCAACTACTAAAACTGGAAAGATCTGGATTATTCTTTTTACAGTTTTACATTAAAAGTCTTATGAGGTTATAGAAAGGTACCACTTATGAATGCCCAGTTTTATTCAACATCGGATCAACTCCTTATACGTATGCAAATATGGAAGATATACAACTTTGGATGTTTGATATAAGACTTATTGTGAATGGAACATTGTAGCAGATATAAACACAGACACGCAGAAAGAAAGACATCATTGTAAAACTAGAAAAAATATGCTATTCGGAGCCTATTCGGGCTTGTTCACTGAAATCTCACTACCTAATTTCTCTATCCAAACTATTCCCTCCCTTACACTTGTATGGTGGTAAGAGGTAAAAAGGAAGAAATATATAACTACTCTACATTTATTTTAAGGATAGTTTCAAGAAATTTTCCAAGTTAGAATTTGTTTGCGGTAAATTTAAATCAACAAAATAATAATTTGTGAATATCGTGTAGTCCGAGCGTGTTTATCCGAGGCTTATCACTAATTGCTTTTTCTAAAATTCCTTCGCTAACCCCTTCGCGACGGCATGGTGCTGAACTGAAACCCTCTGCAGACGGACAGGTGTGTTATGTGCACATCAATCCCAAATGTCGCTAGCAGCCGGGTGATGCACTGATGCACCGTCGCTTGCATTGATCTTCCATAAGGGTGTTACCCATATGCATTTTCAAACATACACGTTCTTTTAGAATTTTTTAAATCACTAGATGGCACTCCGTGTCCACTACAGTTAACTTATTTGAACATATGTATTTGTTGACCTTGTGCCCAAGACGTACTTTCTGATTCTGGTGATACGTTCAGATGCACGAGCAGATGATATAAAGTAAACAAAACCTAGCTGACGTGCAGTTGTCTTCACGTGATATATAAACCTTCAACAGTTTCTGATGCTTCAAATCAAATGCTTTTTTTCCTTATGGGAAGAT
The DNA here is from genome assembly GCA_000611955.2 of Stegodyphus mimosarum. NCBI lineage: Eukaryota > Metazoa > Arthropoda > Arachnida > Araneae > Eresidae > Stegodyphus > Stegodyphus mimosarum. The sequence goes on from KK120345.1 coordinate 453,133, forward strand.
TGGGATTAGAGCTGTGGCTTTAAAAACCGTGGTTTATATTCTATTTGCATCTTCTTTAGATAGCAGACGTAAGTTTTTTTGCACCGGGTAATAGAGTTAAACTAATAGTGCGATGTCTAAGAGAAAGAAGTTTTTAACGGAAGAAGAGTAAATTTGAATTGTAAAGTCCATGCGTGTTTCATTCGAGCCCATTAGTGACTAGTTTGACACCAAAAACTCTAGATTTAAATAAAAATAGCGATTTTGATATCGAAATTTTCTCAGAGACTGAATTGGAAATTTGTTTTCCTTTCAGCTCACCATCTAGCAGGACAGTGACTACTCCGTCATCAAGTAATTGATCTGTTAAGTAATTATGTGTTTAGGGGAATTTCAGAAGTAAACGTAATTCAAAGTTATGAAAATGAAATTAATTTTTTCGCCGTTTTTTGATAAACTAATAACTATAATAGTTGAAGCGGCTAATAATTTCAATGAACAAAAGATTACTGAAAATCCATTTTCATCCAAAATCAACATACTCATCTAGATGTGCCTAACCTAAAATAAAATTTTCTGGATGGAATAATTAAAAATTTCTACCTAAAATTGTGTTTCATAACTAATGAAATCATAGCGACTAGATTATCACACCCTGTTTCCTTTCTGAATCATTTATGCTATAATATTTGATCATATATTTTATTATTTTTATGTTGGTTTAGATAGGGACTTCAGTAAGTTTTTTACAACATTTCATCAAGATGAGTCAAATATTTTATTTTGTAATTAGATTTTAATTATTTTTCTTCATAATCTCTTGATATTCTGTATTTATGAATATATTAGTGTTAGATACCATTACAGAAAAAAGCAATTGATAAGAAAGAATATTTTTAATGAATTTTGTTTTAAAACTAAGCTTAGGGATGCGAAATACTCCTCTTGCGAGATCGTACTACTGGAACAACATACCCTCTCCAATTGAATTGTGCTGAGCGGCGTGCCGTCTCATAAGAGGATTAATTGTTGATGCATTTATGATTACCCATCCTGAAAGGGTTAAATTACTGAGTTTGGTGTTATACTCATATCCTAAATTATGAAGACTTATACTGCAGTATGATATCATAAAGGTGAAGAAAAATATTTAGAGCGGCGATTTGCACATGTATTTTATTTTATTGGTACTAATCATATTTAAAATGAAAACAGTTTTTAGAATGCAATTTACTGGAGCTAATTTATCAAGAAGTTAGTTTTCGATTTTTCATATCAACACTAAAGATGGCCACATAGCAGTTCGCAAGGCAGCTAAAGTCTCAAAAATGTCATTTTACTAAATATTTCTGTGCTCTGAATATTTCAAACAACATTCAAATAAAGTAATGCGGGAATGTAACAATGCTCCTTTCAAACAGAAAGAACTTTTTTTTATTAAAAACATGTTTATTTTAAAGATAATGAATTTTATATTTAATACTTTAGCGTACTTTAAATATACATATATAACATAAAAGTGAAATTCTATAAAAGTCATAAATTAATAGCTTCTCATAATAACTCAAGACTCTAAACTAAAAATCATTTTCAGGCTTCAGTCTACAGTTACCTGTGCACAGACTGTCTGAACCCGCTTTCTAGTTTTCATTATTTTCCTTTATGTTCTCTTTTCAAATTTTCGGAATGTCATATTTGCGGGAAATAACACTTGTGTTAAAGCAAAGCTAAGCTGTGTTTAAATTGATTTCGTAAGTAATATATTAAATTTTGTTTTTAAGAACAATGTTAAGATCCTAAGATATTAGAATAATAAATAATTTGCGAAAGAAGAAGCGGTTTTATTTATGTAACTGTCAGGCAAAAATCGGCAGTAAACTTATTCTAATGGATGGAATTTTGTCGCTAAACGTAAATGGTACGTAAGCGTAAAGTTTTCCTTAACCTCTTGACTCCAGAGGTCCACATATGTCCACATACAATTCCTAAATTTTAAGAATTTCAGAAAATTATTGCTTTTTATAAAAAGTTGGAATATATTTAATTTTACATACATAATGTTGAATAACATGTAAAACCTAACTTAGATCAGATAACGCGAGAAGTTAGTCCTGAAGCTTTAAACAAGTCATGAGGACAGAAACCCTTCATAACGAACAACCGAACTAAAAATCTCAGATACTGAATCTGTTTCTGAACAGGAAGGCTATTTTAAACTAGTGTTACAAAATGTCCAGCCGCGGTAAGATAGCTTTCCCGCAAGGCAGTTTTATGGTTGCCAGAAAATGGAAAGAAAGACAGGTTTGTCATATTTGGCGAGAAATCGCCCATTTGGCGACAAAAGTGGCGATATGACATAGACGGATGAAAAAAATTCTGTAACAAATACTTACCGGTCTGGCCCAGGATGTTCTCGAAGGCAAACCAAAAGCTATATAAACCCCCTATTATTTCGAAAAAATAAATAATGAGACATTAATGTGATAACATAAAATTAATCTCAATTATTATCACATGCATTTGATGAAGAACTCAAATATGAAAGGAAGCTAGTAGCAGTCTCAGATGAGAATTCCAAGCAAATGTTTCTAAGTGTTTCGGTAACAAATTTCTTTATACCGCACTTTCAACCCTATAAAATATTAAAAGAACTTTTTGTAAATACAGACTTTTGCCATTATTTGAGTGTTGAATAAATGAAAAGTTTCGACGATATAAAATATAAGATGTTTCATATTGTTTTCATTCCTTTAAAACTATCCCTGTACAACGAAAATCTTCACCAACTTTGTTCACTACTGTTGTTTAAAACAAACTAAATATTAAATTACAACCTACATAGTTATTTTTCTCCCCTCCTTTTTTTATGAACAATGTTACAAGAAGACTTAATATTAAAAAGCCCTTCAGAAAAAGCCCTTCAGAAATAAAATATTAAAAGCTCTTCAGAAATGATCTATGAAGAACAAGTTTTTAAGTCTCAATTTTCAACCGGTAAAATAAAATAATTGTCTCTTTATAAAATATGTTTAATAGTTTCTTTTGACACTTTACATAAATTTATTATACTACAGTGTTTCATTCAATATTTTGGAATTAAATATCTTATTTTAGAGTGATGAAATATGAAATTAGTTATTCATTTCGTCGCTGGTGAGAGAGAGTGAATGTAATGGAAATGAAGAAATTGTTATTCGAGTTTAATTTATCATCCTGATTTGAATATATTCTTGTAAAATAATGAATTATTTTAAGTAATAAATTTGATAAAAATATATCTTTATATCTAACCAGTTATTTACAATAACGCCTGGAGTACAATTTATATAATTTCACTACATTCAGAAACGAGAATAATTTCTGAGCAAGAAAACGTTTCGAAGAAACACGCTATGTCAGCATCGACCGAAAGGTAACTTTTGATTCTCAGAAATATATTAAAATGGCAGTTGTTGACCTATTATAAATACCTTATTTGTAAAATACATGAAATGTATCTTGTTTACAAGCAATAACGCGAAGTTAAATTGGTGTGTCTGATTGGTTTAAGAACAATCAGAAACGTATCATCTCTGAAAATTCTGTAACCCCCCGCACTGCGCATAATTCCTCGGCCAATCAGATTAAAGCAAAAACGTCTAATATAACTACATAGTCTCTCTTTCTTTCGCCACTTCAACCTTCCAACTGACAACGTGTCGCTTAGCCTCAGCTAGCTAATTTCCATTATTTAAGATGTAATGGCATATCTTAAGTAAACAATAATAAATTATATATGTCTTACTAATATAAAAAAGCATAATTTCTGTAAATTATTTCAAATGATGCTACACTGAATGAAAATTTTGAAATTTGTTATGTTTATGAAAGATGTATTCAAAATTTTATATTTTAAAAGCCTTCCCTAAATTATCGTTATGGAAATTCTAAAAATTTAAATTATCATAATTTTAATTCCAAATTTGATTTTTTTCTGGCTTATTATTTGTCTTAAAATGTTTCTTTAAATTATTATTGTGCGACAATGTTAGCTTTCGTTTTTCAAATTTCTTAGACATAACTTAATCATACAATTTATTTAGTTGAATTTTAAAATTTTGTGTCTTTATTTTTTTTTATTTCAAGTACAATTTAAGATGAAGAATTTTATGGCATAATAATAAATTAAAAATTTGGTTTTTCATAAAATACACTAAAAGCCAGTTACTTTTATAAGCAACGGAGGCTTTTGTGCCTTATTGCATTTAGGTATACAACAGCCATCAGCAAGTTGTCACGCTAATCCGCTTCCTGTAGGACCTGCCTATTCCAATCAAAGAGTATTTCATTATTCTGTTCTATTGTATCTGTTCGTTTTCTATCTTAATTCTTAGATTGCTCTACAATAAGAACGTTTATGTTTTATAGTAAAGAAAAAAATATTAACTTTAATGGAAGTTCATGGATCGCTAAAAGGAATATCTTAATTTTATATCGATTTCATACTCTTTATGAACGATTTTTTTTCATGTGATCAAAAATTTTTCATGTGATCTTCAAACCACCTTAAGAACTTCACAAATTTATTTTCAAAATTGGCCTCTAAATTTAATTGGCAGATTGTGTAATATTTTATTATATTTTTGAAATTAATTTTAACATATTTTTATGTCTCTAGATTTCTAAATTAATCTTGAAGCAAATCATTTGTTTAATTAATACAATTGTCAATATTATATAAAATTTTTCTTCTCTGCAATCACTAATCCTTTTTCCTTAAGAGGCTTCTCTATCGTTAAGCCTTCTTCTTGAAGGGGAGGCGGAATATATATGATAAAAAAATACGTAACTTTAGATTATACTTTAAATTAGCTCTTAATTCTCTTAATTCCTTTTTTTTTAATTTGAAAACGTGTCATACATGAAATTAATTCTATAACCTGCGCATTGTGCATAATTCCTCAGCCAATAAGATTAAAGCAGAACTTCTAATGTAAACAACTACAAACTGAGTAGTCTCTTTTTCTTTCGCCGCTTCCTCTTCCCGCTGACAACGTATCGCTTAGCCTCTGCTAGCTAATTTCCATTACCTAAGATGTAATGACATATTTTAAATTATGGGGCGCGTTTAGCAACCAATTATGAAGACGAATGCTAAGGAATTCGTCATCCAAAAACATTATGTTTGAGTATCAAGCTGGGTCCTGCTTCCTTCGAAGCTCAAACTTCCACTACGCCGCAGTTTCTGTTCATCTACGCAGCAGTTTATTTTTTCGGCCATATATACACTCACGTTTGTGAAAATTGCAACACCATGAAGGACTTACGCGAGTGAGCTGAAATTTTCAGGAAATGCAAAGTAGCGCATGATATGCAAATGATTAGAATTGCAAATCCGTAGCGCATGCGTATGCTGAGCACCGCCCTCTGAACGGCTGATGGATCCGAATAAATAGACGGCTGTAGCGAGGCGTGTATGGTTATCGGTGGTTATCTGCTAGTGGTAAACGTTAACTCAATCTGTACTTATGCCTCGTCGACGAAAGAGAGCGAGATTTGAACAACTTACAGAGTTTGAACGAGGGAGAATCATCGGCCTTCGTGAAGCTGGATTGTCGTATCGTGCAGTAGCCTCTCGTGTGCAGCGTAACAGCAGCACAGTGATGCGCGTTTGGAAGCAGTGGACGGACGAGTGTCGGACAACTCGGAAATCCGGGAGTGGACCCCGAAATGTGACGTCAGCTCGCGATGATAGACACCTGGTCCGCATGGCGCGGACGGACCGTACAGCTTCCTCTAGACAATTGGCAGCACTGTGGTCAATAGCTACAGGTGTTTCATTGTGTGCTTCATCAATTCGTAGACGTCTGCTGCAGTGTGGACTGCGCGCACGGACTCCTTTATACAGGATCCCCCTAACGCACGACCATCGCCGCCTGCGGCTACAATGGGCCAATCAGCATAGAGACTGGCGTGCTGATTGGCAGCATGTCGTGTTTTCTGACGAATCCCGCTTTAATTTGTGGTACCATGATGGCCGCATTCGTGTCAGACGCTATGCCGGTGAACGCCACCTTCCGGAGTGCATTATCGAACGCCACAGTGGACGAACACCCGGAGTTATGGTCTGGGGCGCCATAGCATATCATAGACGATCTCAATTGCTACGAATTGTGGGCAATCTGAACAGCAACCGGTATATCCGTGAAGTTCTACAGCCCGAAGCTGTTCCCTTCCTTCAAAGCTTGCCAGGCGCTGTATTTCAACAGGACAATGCCCGCCCTCATACTGCTCGGATTGTTAAATCCTTCTTTGCAGCGCAGCAGGTACAGCTTCTTCCTTGGCCTGCGTGTTCCCCGGATATGTCGCCAATTGAACATGTGTGGGATGTCATTGGTCGGCGTCTTGCTCGTGATCCTCGTCCTGTTGCGTCTGCAGACGAACTTTGGGTACGCGTACAAACGATATGGAATGCTCTTCCTCAGTCAGACATTCAAACTTTGTTTGACTCCATGCCACGTCGTGTAGCAGCACTTATTGCGGCGCGTGGTGGCCACACAAAATACTGATTCTGATCTCTTGTTCTTGTTTGTTTGCTTTGAACATTTAATCATTTATTTGTACCACTACCACTCAACTGTGTATTAAATTGCATTCAATTATGACGATTCCTTCTTGGTGTTGCAATTTTCAAAAACGTGAGTGTATATATAACATGGTGCATATATATATATATATATATAGTATATATTAAGATAAAGAAAGTAGTAGATGAACAAGTGACCTATAGGTCAAATATTTTGCGCACTGAGCTGCAAAATTAGGAACAAAGCCACGTAAAGGAAGTAAATTCTAATAGCAATCGCCTAAAAGTAAATGATAGACTTGTTCCCAGCAAAAAGAGAAAAATCCTAAAGGCAATCGCCTAAAAGTAAAATTTTATACACATAACAAAGGTAAAACATTATAACAAATTAATTACTCTATAGAAAAACGCAAAAAAAAACAAATACTGGTATTTAAGAAAATCAACTTTAAAAATTGCTACACGTAAAAAACATTAAAGCACAAACCTAATTAAAATTAAAAAAACAGCAAAAATACAAAAATGGCAGTAAATGGAAATTTATCCTACGTCGAGCTTTAGTAGACTCGTCAGGGGAAAAACACTATTACTCGTACATAGGTAAACTCCATTACGCGTTTCGTCAAACGACAATAATTGAGACAAAAACTAAAAAATTTGTTATATAGTGTATATAATCTGTCTCTGAAATTGAATAATGTATCATTTGTGTTTCTTCTCAGATGAGTTGAAGATTACTGCCAATTCATCGCTTCAGTTTCCATTAAAAATAAAAGCGTGAGAGCTTCTATGTTAAAAGTTAGATTTTGGCACCCACAGGTTCTCTTTGTTACTTTTTCAAACTTATAGACCATAGGGCATAATCATATGACCATGCACCATATGGCTTTAGGTAAAAGAAAGCAAAGTTTACTTTGATTCTTGGCAGTGGTAATCAGTCTTAAGCAATTGCACAATTATTTCTTCCTTCTTCACTTCCGCACTTCCATTATAGTGTAAAATATAATTATTCATATACTCCTGTATGCTACATATTAAAAAATGTGCGACGAAAAAAAAGAGGGATTGAATATTCTGTTAATTCTAAACTAAAAGTTAATACTTTTGCTAAACAAAGCTGCGAACGGAACTGAAGATGAGGGTATCTGTGAAATGGGAGATAACTACACTAGTGTGCAAAATTAAGAGAGTTTGCATATCGTATCAATTTTTACGAAGCAAACTTTCCAATTATTCCTTTGAAGAGTTATGCAAATATTCAGAGTCGAATACATTAAGCGTAGACTTGCGCATCTATGGAGCTCTGACTGTGAGTATAATGGACGAGGGGTTTCAGCGACTTGTAAGCTAAAACACTTTCACGACATGCGTCGTGTTTCTCGCAAAGATTGAGTAAATTTTATAAAGGCATCAGGTAAAATGAGTTGTCATGAACGTATGGATGAGGGAATCAGACGGAAAATTGTAGCGAGGCCAATCACATGGTCGTTAAAGACCCAAATGTAAAGTTCAGTGTTGTCTGCAATGTGTGGAAATAATTTCAGGACTGTGGGTCCATATCAGAAACACAAGGTCGACAAACATCCACACCGACGAAGAATCGTTATTTGGCACTTTCAGCGCTGCGAAAGTAGCATGCTTCAGCTTATCTTGAGACATGTGATGCCGTTGGTAAGCACGTTTCATGGTCTACAAATGCCGAAGGCTTCATGAGATGGAGCTGTATGCCAGAAGACTCTCTATTTGAGTCAAATCACTGCAGCACTCGCGGGTGGGGGTTTAACATGGTGCAAACAATATGGGCTTTGGGCCAGACTTCGGTGAAGCAACATGCTTTCCACAGATGAGTCAAGATTCTTTCCAGACACTGATTCTCGCCATACCTGTACCTGGGAAGAGCTTTGTACAACAAAGCATTGCTACCTTATCAGGGAAAAGGATCATTACGGTGAGGGAGGTGTAATGCTTTCGGCAGGCATTTTGTTGGATGGCCGCACATTCCGGCAAGTATTGGACCAATGCTGGCTGATTTCTATGAGATGTACAAAGGAGAACTGATAGCCCTATGTTCGAGATTTCGAGGGCGCATTTGGTCCTTGGTTCCTGCTACTGAATGAAAACACTGTCCTTACAGGACTCAGTAGGTCAGCGATTACCTAAAACGTGACGATATTCACCGCATGGATTGGCCACCAGATCTAATAAAAGCCTATAGAGCATGTTTGGAGCGCTCTTGGAAGGACAATTTAAGCTCTCCATCTCCATCCGAAAGCCATTCAGAAATTGAAAACTGTCTTGCTGTGTAAGCATAATCGACTGCCATAATGACTCCTCAGTTGCATCCTGCTTATTATGCCGTTACGCTGCGCTATCTTTCTGGCTCTGAAAGGGGATCATAACCCACATTAGAGTAATTTTATTTCGATATCACAACGTGGTGTTTAGACATCCTTGCACTATGAGTTTTACTGATAATCATGCGTGCATTAAATTTTAGGTTTTCATGAATTTCTTAATTTTTCACAACATAGTTTATTAATCATCAAATAGACGGTGATGACTTACATCGGCAGATGAAAATGTGTGACAGTTGTTAATAAATCCCGAGAAGCATAACGATATTGAAAAATTTGTAAAATGTATAAAAAATAAAATGAAATAAAAAATGCATTTTTTCTTTATTTCACTAATAAAATCACTTTTAATTTAATTATTTGTCAATCATTGTGAACTCATAAATAAGATAAAGCTAAATTTTAACAGTATTTTTTTAAACTTGTCAGCGTAAATACAGAAATGTGCTATAGATGAAAGAAAATACATGGAATGTTTGCAGCTATTTCCATGAGTGAGAAAATAACCCTTCTTTACTTCCGCGCTTCTCCGCATAAATTGTGTGAAAGAATGGCTGTAGTAACAAGTTAGATTATCATTGATTATTTTCCAGAAAGATATCCCTCTTCTTTAGGACATTATTCTTTCAGGCTTTGCCATAATTAAATATCCTCTGTCTAAAAAATTGCAGGGGTCAAAATAAAAGTTTTATTAATTATGTCTGATAAACACTTCCTTGGATTTCGGTGACGATTCTTTGCTTCTGTTTCTTTGAAGTAAAAGAAAAGCCAGACAGTCAGCATCCTTTAATAAGATTAATTATTTATTTGCACAATTGTCTCGAATGGGCTCATTTAAATATTATTTTTATGCAAATATTCCAGCATTAATTTTAAGACTGTTTAATGCCACCAATATAAATAGAGAAGAAATTAGAATAAAATATAATGTTCTCAAATAAATTCACAACGAGATAATATTTTAATAAGCTAATTAACAACAATAATTTTTTTATATTTATGAAAAACATGTTATTAAATTTAAAACCAACCAAACTGTCTATTTAATTACATTTCCATTAAAGAATTAAATGCAGCCTGTTAGATAGCTCGTACTGGATGTCTAACAATGAAAGCATTTATGTACATGGAAATTTTAAAAAATATTTCTGTTCCTTTTAAAACCCCCGTCCCGCTCCTCAAAATAGATTTTCCAGATCTGTATGGTAAATATTCTTTCTGACAATAGTCTGAGTCTCATTATTACTCCCAAAATAATGACTCTAGAGGTGAAATTTTCGAGAAAAAGTAGTCTCAGGGTGCTATATATGGTAATTAGGGAGTGTGGTTGACAATAGTGGTTTTCTTTTCACGCACATTCTTGACGAGATTAGAATTGTGTGAAAGACTAGCTGCAGTAACAAGTTATTCCATCGAGCATTTTGATGACTAATGCCCTACGTTCGCTTCAAAACTCTATCTATTATATCTGTATAAAATACTGAGTCCACTGTTCGTCGCCCAGGAAACATTCCTTGTGAACTGTCCCTCTCCTACTCAAAACATTACCTAAAGCTTCTTTAATTGTGATTTCAGAAAATTTTCTGTGGCTGTGGTGAACTTTATTCAACTCAAGCAGATACAAGCCGTTTTCCTCAGGACTATAAGCAGAGTACCAAATTTCATGTCATGATTTGATCCAAAAACTTCATGCTCTGATTTGATACTTCATGGAATCCAAGGGCAAATATTAATCTAATTTTTTCAAACTCTTTGACAAAATCAGAATTAATATTTGCCTTTTGGATCAAATCATGACATGAACTATTTAAAACTTCGTATCCATTACGGTGTATAACAGTTGGATCAAAGCAAATGCTAACTGTACAGAAATATCTATCTATAAGCGGATGCTATTTTAGGAAAAGTAAGTTGAGATACCATAACCATACTATCATTTACAGTTTGGTGGGTTTCCAGGAATTTTTTAAAAATTATTAAGTTCTAAGCTTACAAAAATAACAACTAAAGATTGTCGAAAGAATTTTATTCCCATCCTCTCAGCTAGAAGTTACATGACTAAAAATAAAATCCAACTAAAGATATTTAATAACGCGTCTCTACCTGACAGTCATAGAAATGAAAATTAAAATAAATGAAACAACTGCTCACTCTCCAATATAATAATAGTTTTAGCGCAATATCATTGTAAATTAAAGATAATTTCATGGTATCTCCTAAAGATGATTTTTAAATCTTGGCCCCTCCTGCCTAATCACCTATAGACACCACAAGCAAGTCTATGCCAGAAGAAATTTAAAATACACTGTACGAAGATTCTGTAAATAAGAAACGAATATTTATACACGTTTATAAATAGGAGCGGAATGAGGAAAAAACACATTGTCTTAGACTGTATTAATGTCGGATTATACTCCTAGATATTTCTGGAGATGCAATAGGTCGATTTCTTTCTATTTAAAATGTTCCCAAATATATTTCATGTGAAACAGATTTTATCTTTATTTAGAAGGAATTAACGGAGATACCTAAGATTCAGCCGAAGGTATCACGTAAAGTGGATGCATATTCTCATTCTGAAAAATATTCGAAATGTGTTTATTAAAAAGTAACCAATATTACTATTATCTAATATATAATAAAATAACAATTGTTAATCTAATGTTAAGGTGTTAGTTTTGCAAGAAAGAATAATATAAAGCTTAACAATTTGATTTCAGTAAAATTGGATGCGAGATTTTTACATGGCTTCATAATTAACTAGTTTACTGATGCTTTACACTGCACAAAATATTAAAAATCGTAGGTTTAATTTCTAGGCAATTATAAAATGGACATGTGTCACAGGGACCAAACAAAGAAACCCACAGCAGATTCACAAAGAAATGTATCGCTTTGCAGGTCGTCAAAAAGTATCCACAAATGTAAGCAGGCAAGCAAAACCTATACAGAATTGCACACACGCACAGCAGCATGACCTTAGAGTAGATCTTCATCATACCGTGTTTCAGCGTCGTGGCAAACAGAAATTTTAAGATTTCCAATAATAAATAAGCAAATAAATAATCAATAGACTTTAAGCTGTAAAAATAAACTTAATTAGTTTCAAAGGAATTACGTCAAACTGGGAATCAGAATTCATTCGCCAACTAAAATGTGAAAGATAATTTACTGTAATTTGGGTTCTAAAACAATAAGACATGCTATGTAGCATTTGCAGCAGAACACCGATTTCCGATGAATATTTTAATCGACTTTATGGGAAACCACTTAACTATATGTCTTGCCTATTCTTTTGGACGGAAAATGCTTTAGGCTATATTTGGAGAACTCGAACTATTGAATGACCAATAATTCTAGAAGTCAATGCACCATGATATGTGATTTCAGTATGATGCGTTCTAGACCATTTCAACTCGAGAATTTCGGAGCACTTAAATGCAACTGTGATAAGTTCGCATACAGTTTCTTTGTCTAGGATAAATGATTTACGTATATTGGTACCTCTTACAAACCACAGGAGAAATCCAGTTGCCACGTGGTGCCTTTGTTAATGATTCCGGTTGCAGTCTCAGAGGTCACTCCATGTGACAAATGGATAAATAAGTCTTTTCATCAGGGTCAGGAGGAGGACACCTTTATTATGGAGTGAAGGAATGTTTCCGAGAGGAGTTCAGCGGAGGTAACTACACAGTATGGTTTGGAGCAGCTGGAGAGGAAGGTGTTTTCAAAGCGTAAGTAGAGTAAAGCGTCGACACTTCAATGGGAGAACTTGCGCCTTGAAGCGACCTCAATGCTCGTAGCGGTTGCGCTGTGAAAACACAATCAGTAAAACTGCTCATGCTCCTTTTCTTTTCAGTCATTGGATATTCAAATCTGAATTTGTTTTGCTCCTTTTCCCGCCACAGCTTTGGTCAAAATGGCGTACCGAAACTGGAGCTTTAACTGGAGATTTTTAAAGAATGCACATGCAAGAAGATTTTGTGAAAATCAGATGGAATGCATGTCTACAGATTTCCTATAGAAAAGCAAGGTTAGTACTTGATTATTTTACGCTTTTGTTATTTGTAAGCGGATTAGAAATGTGATTATTTTGTATTTAAGCGTGAGAATAATTTTATCCTGCATGGCATGGTTTATATATGACTGTGTGTCTCTTAAATATATTCGTTTACCATACACTGCAGAAAAATTCATATGATTTACAGTAAGCATTTTATCAGCACCATCATTTAATCTTACAGAGGTGACTTGCATTGAAATAACCATTTGAGTAATCTTTTTTATATAATTTATGTAGTAATTTTTTTAATGAAAAATATACTGGATTTAAAAATGGTTTTAAATACTGAATCATTTACACTTTAGCGCACATTTTCTAGCTTTTGTCTAATATATTTGCTACAAAAAGTTAATAAGCCGTTGTCTCAAAACTGTTAGTTTTGAGAAAGAAATTTTTGGAGCAAAATGTAAAATTGCTCAAAAATTATGAAATTTTCATCAAAATGCACCTATGCTAAATTTGTCAAAAAATAAAATGATCGAAATAGTTTCTCTGAAATCCTCTAAAATATTAATTATTTAAAAAATGATGTAATGACATATTACTATTAAAATACAACTCGACAGAGATTTGTACTCATCACTTCCATCAAAATACATATCTTTGGCAAAGACTTTTGCTAAATTTTTACGTAATATTTTCTTCTCGTATCACTCTGATGCTAACATTTTCATGTTTCTTTGTCCGTAATTCTAGGATTTAATACCCAAAATGATCTTAGATAAGGACCTATTAAATTTTTATAAAAAATAAATTAGTAGAAGCTGGAAAATGTGCGTTAAAGTGTTAATGATTCATTATTTAAAAGCATTTTTAAACACAGTAAATTTTTCATTGAAAAAAATTACTACATAAATTAAATAAAAAAAATTGCCGAAATGCTTATTTTTAATGCAAGTCA
>KK120346.1:10896-22372 GCA_000611955.2 Stegodyphus mimosarum
GTTTCAGAGTCGGCAAAAATTTCAATCAGCCTGTTTTTAATGGCCAGATATTTGCCGTTGTTTGGTGGTTTAGTGAGAATATCAGAGATTTGTGACAATGTCCCTGTTTCAATAGAACTGACTACATAATCATATTTTGTTTGATCAGCCGTTATTCCAGCATTGCGAAATTGGGCTTCAATCTGAAGAAACCATATTTTAGGGTCAGGTTTCCAAAAAGGGGGAATTTTGATGCTGACCTTGGCGACAGTCGCAGGTGGGGCATTAGTTTCAGTTTCTTTACTTTCATCTCCTTCAGCCATAGTAGAATTAGGCTTAACGGAAGTGCAGCTACCTTTATCCAACTTTTTATTTTTTGAAAGCTTAAGCTTTTCTGCTTAAAGATTGCTTGGTAAAAACTAGTTCATTTATTAACACATTTGATGCATTCAGAGAATTCTAATTGCATACATTACATCTGAAGGCATATTGCAGTATAGAACAAGAATTTTTAAAATGGACTTATCATTTTAAGAGTATTTCAGTCTCGTTATATTACAAAAACATCGTACGTTCTTTTTCCATCTTTACACTTCATAAGTTGAATTGGATCGCATCCGGGTAAACCAGTGTGGAAGTTTGGAACATAGGAAACTTTAAACGTCGTTCTGACTCCAAGAAGATTAATATTTATTTACATTTTTTGGATATGGAAAAAATACAGCAAAAAAATAAATCAATGTTCTTTTATTGTCGGAGGCTTACTGTTGCCACTCTGGCGAAAAGAAAAATGCATGCGAGAAGTTTCGCTGATGGCGCTTCATTAACCTGAATGATGTCGCCACATTCCATTTCATTTCTATCACATCACTTTTAGCATCGACTACATAGTCTTTGCTAGTAATTCATACTAGGCAAACGCCAAAAACAAATAAGATGATGCTCCTAAGCTTCAACACCCTATGGTGATTATTAAGAAAATGCCAAGCATACAATAACTTGGGAATATATGGCAATTAATTCAGAATTCAAGAAGGCATAATCTTGATATAAGTAAGGCATAATCTTGAGATCCAGACATGATAAGCATTACGAAGAATCGTAGAGAGAAGCATGGCTGATAAGCATAAAATAATAAGCCGATAATTGACAGATAAGCATAAAATGATAGGCAAAAACATGAGTAGACTGACAGTCTCGACATAGCCTGAACTCATGTCAGGCATAAGTTAAGTCAGGCACATATAAGAATTTAAATAAATCAGGCATAACTAAAAGGCGATGTCTTCAAGGAAAAGCAGTACAGGAATGGGAAATCACTCTGGTAATGAATACAAATGAGGTAAAACTGGATGTAACATGTTCCTAAAACGTAGTCGCTGTATCCTTTGCTGTGAGAGCTGCTATTGGTTAGAAGAATAAAGCGTAACAGCTTTCTAGTCATTTGTTTTGTCACGTGGTAAAGGTTACGATACTTGTTCAGCTTTCGCGTTTTCGTAGCATATGTAGTGCTGTGATAAAAAAAAACCCTTTTAATAAGGCCTGTTAATAGTATCTGGCCCTAGCATTGCATTTGCTTGACGCATGCGCAAAGACAAGATTCGTTGGCGTTATGGGCTGGTGTACGTTATACAGAATTGGCGATGTATCATACATTTGGCGATTAAAAACATGTTCTTCCGCTAACTATGGCCACGCTACGAAATTAATCCACCAGTTTGTGTCTTATATTTAATGTGAATATTATGCAAGACAAATTTTTATGTTTGGAATGTTCGAAGTCCTATTCATTCCGACGAAATCTACGCGCGCATATTACTATGTGCCATCCATCGAAATTAGAGGACTTAGCTCCTGCATTAAAAACTGTTCCCAAATTTACATGTTATGATTGTGAGAAAGTTTTTTGAAAACAAAATTTGCTTCGTACACATGAACGTACAGAGCATGTTAAAAGTTACAGCCCTAAACTCACAGAAGGTTGTAAATGTTACAGCTATTAGAAGTGCCCTTTATGTGATTTAAAATCTACAAAGGGAGAATTGCTGAAGCATTTTGAAAACGTCCACGATAAATGTGTTGTAACTGAAGATTTGCAGTTCCCTTCTTTTCAAGAATTTACTGTATGAAAAAAGGCCATTGAAATGGAGGCAAAATGCAGTTTTATAGTCGAACATGATGCCCAAAAAAGAAATTCAGATACCCACAACTTTTTTGTGTGTCATCGTTCTGGTGTTTTTACACCAGAAGGCAGTGGTATTAGACATTTAAAACTACAGGGGTCAAAACGAATAAATTGATTTTCTCCACAAAGTATTACAGTTATTGAAACTGATGGAAAATGCTGTGTTCTTATTGTTAAGTACTTAAAGACTCATGTTGGACATAAGAATGAAATTGGACATGTTTCTTTCAAAGGCAAATAGAATGTATTTAGCTCCCAAGATTGCTGCTGGTATTCTGAAAGGATTTCAGGCGAAATTCGCGATTCTATTGCAGGAGATCAGATGCGTATGCATCTAGTCACTCGCCATGATTTACATAATATTGAATTTCAATTCGGACTGTCGTTTGTAAGACACACAGATCATACAGTAAGTGTGGACTCATGGGTTCGTGAAATGAAGAGCACAGAAAATTCTTGTGTGCTCTTTTATAAACTACAAAGGCAGCTAAGTGACTTATACCCTGAACATTTTATTCTCATAATTATGAATGAAGCTCAGTGTTACAGGTTAGAAAAATTTGGTAAGGACTAAGCTTGTGTTGATGCCACACATGGGTCACAATAACTACGCGTTCTACCTTATCACATATTAACTTCTTATGTTCGTCCTCGATAACATTCGTCAGGCGTTTCCATATGCTTTCTGAATATGTAGCAGAAACGATCAAACAGTAATGGCATTGATTTTTCGCATATTCAGAAAGCATCTGGAAACATTTAGCCTGACAGATTTATGTCAGACATGGCCAATAATGCTTTTAACGGGTGTTGCCAAACCATGCCAGCTCCAAAAAAAAGGCTTTTCTGTAGCTGTCATGTGGATAGAGCATGGCGAACACAATTAAAAAATAACTGGTGAAGAAAAACAGTTGGAGGTTTATAAAACATTGCGAACTTTATTAGAAGAGTGAAATCTGTCAACATTTGAAAATATATTACAAGCAGCAACAAAACATTATTAAATGACTCCGATACAAATGTCTTCGGGCAGTATTTCATGAGTAATTATTCAAAAAATCACATAGCATGGGCTTATTGCTATATATTACAGTTTGGCATCGATACCAGCAAAAGGAACATTCGCATGTATTTCAGAAAAAGTGCGGTTTTGTGTCAAAATACCCAAACGCGGACATAGAGACACAGGGCCCCTAGGAACTTGACATTTGAGCACACCAGCATCTCGAAGCTCAAGGCCTAATTCTAGCTTTGTTTTCCGCAGGGCTGTAAGTTATATTATCAGCGTCCTGTTTGGGCAAAATGTAGTAAAAATATTTATTATAATATTATTTTCGATAAAGCTTCTTGATAATGCAAGCCAGGCTTTTAAGCTTATGCAAAGATTCCGCCACCAGGGCCACTAGGCCGGGGCCTTTTAGGCCTAGGCAGAAATCCGAAATTACCCATATTATTATATTATTACCCATATATTACCATCCGAAATTACCCAAATAACATATGTAAATCTAATACATATCCTAAGTTGCGCTTTCAAGTTGAATTTAAAACATAAAATACGCATGTATTTCCGTAACCATATTACTTCCTCGAAATGTATTCGAGGCTATACAATCATCATCCAGTCCGGTTTTTAGTGGACAATCCGGATTCTTTTATGCACATACTTTCACTTAATGAGGTTAACAGGGTTGAATTTCGTGAATCGGCCTAGTAGAACGGGGGATATAGAACTGTCGCCCCCCTTTTTTGTTTTCAGTGTAGATATATCGATTTGCAATTAAACATCTAGATGACTGCTTCTGACAGAAATATTATTGACTCTTCTAATTGTGAAAGAGTGGATAATGAAATGCAATGCTAAATATCGTACTGAATTTAACAATTACATTTTTATAAAAAAATTTTGTACCAACGAATCGTAAACCAAAGAATTTGCAGATCTTTGTCTGAGTCATTCAGTAATTACTTAATTTCTTTTTCTTATTGAAGGCTTACTGTTGCCACTCTGGTGAAAAGAAAAACGCATGAGAGAAGTTTCGCTGATGGCGCTTCATCAACGCGAATGATGTCGCCACAAGCTGTTAAAATATATTAGCTGTAGAATGCGTTGGTGAAACTCTTGGGCGCACGGTGACATAATTCTTAGATACATCGACATATACTAATAATAATACATATACATACAGAATAATACATATATATAAGACAAATAATAATAAAGTGTCAAATGCTAATATTAATATTAATAATAATCATACTGATACTAATAACAATAACAATAGTAATAATATTCTTAAGTGCATGAAATATGATCCATCCTTCTTTACATAGAGGTTCTTTGGCCAAGCTTAACAAAGACGGAGAAGAAGAAGCAGAACTCGCCGCTTCAGATGGACGTGAGGCAAAAAGCTGATCCCAAGTAACTTTGCGCAGAAATAAGTAGTAGATTTTTCTGCAGCATAGGAAATATCGTAAGGTCAGCTATATGTTCCCTGTAGGCTGTAAATATTTCGTGGCACCATTGTAGTAGTTTTAAAAAGCTTTCATTTCCTTTATATATAAGTTGGAGCAGTGAATGAACAAAATAAGCTTTGTGAGTGCTAAGGTGAGAAATCATGTTAGTCTGAAATAAACAACTTATTCTTCACGACATGTGTACCTGAAAATCATGCTATGTGTATATCGGGCTAGACGTGTCTTCTGTTCAAAAACTATTAGTGTTTTATATCATATGTGTGTGCACCAACTACTTTACTTAATTTAAATATTCCAGGTTCAGTCCTGAAATCGTAACATCTTCCAGAATGCCATGTATAAGTATTTGATTATATTTTCAAAGAGACCCTGCCAGTTTTTCGAATATATTTGAGCACAACGTGTATTAGAAATTGCCATCTGGAGAAAGACAAAAAAAAGAGCTCATGCCTATCCACCCAACTAAAAACTTCACATATGTGATGTAGGTAAAAGTCATTTACACAGAAGCTTCAATAAAACATGCATTTCCTCTTAATGCAGGGTAAGATGTAGCCATAATGTGAGATACATAACAAATCATTTGCTGATAACTCTAGTTTCAAAGTCCATATAATTATTCACATTAAAGAGAAACCTTGTGTATGCAGTGTGTAACAAGTCATTTGGATTAAATGAAATTATTTAAACAATCATATACATATTGATACAGGAAAGAAACCTTGTGTATGAGGTATATAGCAAGTCATTTAGTCGGTAGGGTTCTTCAGGCAAGCATCTGCATACAGAAGAAAAAATGCGTATGTAAGATTTCATTTGGATAAAAGAGCACCTTAAAAAAAATATGCTTATTCATGCAGGAATATGTGTATGAGATATGTAATAATTTGCTTACAAATATAATTTAAACAAACATATGCTTCTTCACACAGGGAAGAAACCTCATGTATCTGAGGTATGTAATAAGTCATTTACTCAAAAAGTTCATTTAAACGAACATATGCTTAATCACATGGGAGAGAAACCTCATGTGTGTGAGGTATGTAACAAGTCATTTACTCAAAAAGATGATTTAAACAAACATATAATTATTCACACTAGAGAGAAATCTCATGTGTGTGATGTATGTAATAAGTCATTTACTCACAAACGTAGTTTAAAGTACCATGTACTTATTCACACTGGAGACAAACCTCATATGTGTGAGATATGTAATAAGTCATTTACTTACAAACTTAGTTTAAACAACCATATACTTATTCACACAGGAGAGAAACCTCATGTGTGTGGTGTATGTAACAAGTCATTTACTCAAAGAGGTGATTTAAGGAAACATATACTTATTCACACTGGAGAGAAACCTCATGTGTGTGAGGTATGTAACAAGTCATTTACTCAAAAAGGTACTTTAAAGAAACATATAATGATTCACAATGACCAGAAACCTCATGTGTGTGATGTATGTAATAAGTCATTTGCTTACAAACATAGTTTAAACAACCATATGCGTATTCACACAGGACAGAAACTTCATGTGTGTACATTGTGTAACAAGTCATTTACTCGAAAAGATCATTTAAAGGAACATATGCTTTTTCACACAGGAAAGAAACCTCATGTGTGTGAGGTGTGTAATAAGCCATTTACTTTAAAAGGTACTTTAAACGACCATATGCTTCTTCACAGAGGAGAGAAACCTCATGTGTGTGAGGTATGTAACATGTCATTTGCTCAAAAAAGAAATTTAAACAACCATGTGCGTCTTCACACAGGAGAGAAACCTCATGTGTGTGAGGTATGCAACAAGGCCTTTGCTCAAAAACGTAATTTAAACAAACATGTTCTTATTCACAATGGAGAAAAACCTCATGTGTGTGATGTATGTAATAAGTCATTTGCTCAAAAAGTTGGTTTAAACCACCATATACTAATTCACACAGGACAGAAACCTAACGTTTCTGAGGTATGTAATAAGTCATTTACTTAAAAATCTAATTTGAAAAAGCATATACGTATTCACATCGGAGCAAAACTCGATAAGTTACATGTATAACAAATCACTTGGGTGCTAGAAAAATAGAAAGACTCATGTCCACACAATGTCTAATGTTTTCTGTGGAAGATGTCTAATGTTTTCTGTTTCTGACAATGTCTAATGTTTTCTGTTTCTGTCTAATGTTTTCTGTGGAAGAGTTAGATTAATAAGAAACTTTGCTTATCTATGCAGAACAGACTTGTCCATACTGTAAAGAAATGTCTTGCTATGAGGTGTGTTTGACTTGTCATTTCATCTCAGTTATTAATAAATCATTTAGGTTGGAATGCGCTTTAGCCCACTGCTTGGCGGCGATTGTTTTTGAATGAGCAATAAATGCGCCAACATGTGTAACTCCGTATAACATGTGTATGTTGCCTACATTGTGTAATTCGCTGAAGTTTTTTTTTAGTTGAAAAGGAACGCTGTGCACATGGCATTTTCTTTCATTACCTGTCACAGTTACAAAGTCATGTGCCCTCTGGGCTTTATTTCCTGAGCCGGACAGATCGCGCCCTGCGCGATATTTCGGCAATACTTGCACGGAACGGAATGGCATTTTCTTGTAATTTATTTTCGTTATTTTAGCTTATTTTGTTCATTTGTGTACGTTGCCTACATTGTGCAATACGCAGATGTTTTTTTTAAGTTAAAACGGAACAGTGTGTACATGGTATCGTTTGTAATTTTAATGCCCTTTTAAAAAAAATTCCTTCTTTCTTCGAAGCCATTTTGGTTACGGAGCGTGTCGGGAAGGTTATGTAATGGCATAAAATGTGTAAGTATTACAACATAAAATGTAAATAATTAATTTAAACCTAACTGACAAATATTTTAATGATCATAATGTTCATTTTGCATATTATTTTATTATCTTTTTGTGGCAACAGTTTCCATACTAATTTATGCTTTAGAATTCTATGTTTTGTTTACAATAGGTTTTCGCGGAGCGTGTCGGGAAGGTTGCAATTGCAAAGACGTTTCGCAGGAACGCGCGGAATTGGCGATTTTCAAAACATTGCCAAGCAGTGGGCTAAAGCGCATTTTCACCAATCATTTATTTGTTTTTGCGAGAGAAAAATGTCATGTTTGCAATGTAAGTCATTTTAAAGTGCTACTGATTTAAAGCAACATTCTTTTATCCTTAGTATTTCAGTTATTAATTAAAGTATTTTTATCCTCAGTAATTAAAGTTTTAAAACAGCATATTTACTCAATGAAAAGTTAGAAGCTGATTATACTGTTCTGAAACAGAAAATTTTCTTGATGTCACATTCCTCCCATTCAGGTAATGTGATGAATTGTTTGGAAGCTTGAAATGTTGAACATTTTCATTTGAAGGGAAATATCATTTACATTTTGTACTGTAATCCACTTTTCATTACATTTTTCTAAAAAAGTACAAAATATGAAATATATTCTTTTGTGGTATCTTTAGTGCTGTTAGGATTTAAGCATGTCTCTGATCCTTATTAGCTTTTAAAACTCCATTTTTATTCTTGAGAATGCTTAGAATTTAGATTTTTGTTAGCTTATGTGTTTAGTTTCGTATATTTAAAGCATTATGTTCTTGATTCCACTATGCAGCATGTATTGTTTTTGAACAAAATCGAAATTTCTTGAGGAAGTAAGGTTTTTCTGGTAATTGCATGTTAATGATGCCAAACTCTATAACATCCATGTGCATAACCATTCTTCCAGGAAACATGGTTATAATAATCTTTCAATCAAGCACTTCTTCCATTTTGTGTACATTCTTTTTTGTTGTATTCCGAAGTCCAACAGTTCTTGTAAAGAAATCAGTATATTTTTAGCCTTGGAACATATTTATAAAATATGGCCTTTTGGAATTTGCAAGCAATTTTCCCACAATTTTGCGATAAAATTTCTGCAAGAACATAGAATATTGATGAAAATTTTGTAAATGGAACAATGAGGAAATACTTTTTCCCAATAGCTGAGTGCTGCATGAACCCAATTCTCCCCCCCCCCTTTTTTTTAAAAAGATAGGTGTGTACTTGGGGAGGAGAAAAGTGCAAAATGAACAAAGGGTAAAACTGCATATTATGGGCTAGTTTGGCACGTTTTTTAAAAATCGCAAAGTTGTTTATTTTCGCGCGTTTTAGAAAATCACTAACTCATAATTTAGCCATATCAGATGGTTGCGAATTTGAATGAATCCTGTAAACATGCAAAAAATTGATCATATACGCATGCAAAAATATCTAAACAACCTGTAAACATGAAAAAATATCTAAAACAGATATTCAAGAAAAACAACGATAAAGTATTTGAATTAATAACTATGTAATTTATGGGATCAACAATATTAAAACTTTTCATAATATCATATACCATTTTTAAGAAAGTAGCAAAGTGGAGTAAAACGTTTTAGCACAAAATTTAAGAAATTATAATAAGCAGTAAATGATCGGAAAGCATTGATTCATATTTAAAAATGCAGAAGAAAAAGGTAGATAAAATTCAAAATTTCGATCTACTGAAACATGAGCAATAGTATAGTAAAAAAAACAAAAAGTGGTTAAACAATTTTAACTACATAATTTATATTTTTACAATACATTTTTATTTATAACAAACAGTGGAAACTCGCATTTGTTTATATCTACACTAAAATGTAACAATACAATGGAGATGAAATTCAAAATTGCGTGCTCGTTTCAACCACGTGCTTAACCACATATAATGGACAAACACCACCATTCACACAAATCTGTTGCATCTTTCCTTTCAACTAGTTTCACACTGTTTTTATACTTAGGACATTCGTAGATATTCACAATCAAACCATAATTCATGCACCGTTCTATCACACATCTTTCACCCTGATCTTGCAACCGAATCAAATAAGTAAAATCCACATGTTCAACTCGTTCGACGCCAGCCATTTTCCTCAATCTGTAAGAAGCACAGTGAAATGACGAAACTGCACTGTTAAAAACAAGAATATTTTGGAATTTTATAATATTGAAAGGTATTCAAAGGCAGATCCGAATTTTACTAATTTTTTCCATTAAGTAGATAGCTTTATCAAGAAAAGAGTTCATTATTACAAAGATGTCATTATTAGATTATTATTTCACTTCCGTTAAGCTTAATATATTGTTTTCCGTGCTTATTTTAATACAAATTTAATTTTGTATGTCACGTTTAATCGGTTTATTTTACATCCATATGCTTTTATATATTGTTTTCTTTGCTAACCTGAATTTATGTCATTTATTATTTAACTTATTTTGATTATGTGCACTAAATATTACATTTATGCGGCTTACTTCCATGTGTTTAATAACGTACGCCGATCAACCGTTGGTGAGCTTGGCGAGTATAACTGCAACGGCGCCAACGGGTTCTTTGCCGAAACGCCAACAGGCGCTTTGCGGAAGTGCTTCCAACTTTTATACTTCTCTTTTTTACTTCTAACGATTAATTTGACCAATTATCCATAATAATAGTTATGTATGTTTGAGAACATGTTCTTAATATAAATGCAGCAATGATCATGAAAATGCAATATATATAACATAGTTAAAGATGAAAGTTTTAAAAAATAAAATATGCATGTATTTCCGCAACAATATTACTTCCTCGAATTGTATTCCAGTCTATTCAATCATCATCTAATCCGGTTTCTATTGGATAATCCGGATTCTTTTATGCACATAATTTTACTTATTGAGGTTAAGAGAATTATTTTTATTCCTTGTTTAAGTGCGAAAATAGTTTTCATGTATACGAAATGTCCAGGCACTGTAAGATAGCTATCCTGCAAAGCAGGTTTAGGGTTGTCAGAAAATGGCAAGCAAATACAGGGTTTCTATATTTGGTGAGAAACCGCCCATTTGGCAATCAAATGGGCGATATGCTATAGAAGCATGGAGAACCTTCTAGAACAAATTCTTACTGGTTTAGCTCAGAATGTTCTCGAACACAAGCCAAAAGCTATATAAACCCTGCTGGTATGCAGAGAGTGAGTAGGTGCGGAGTCTAACGAGTTGATAGTCAGTCAGTTCCTAGTCTACCGAGTGGGTAGTCAGTCAGTGAGCGTCTTGTAGTCTAGAGATGAGTTGGTCGTCGAGTGGATCGAAAGAGTCTGTTAGTGTATCACGGGTTTCTGCATCGTAAAGATTTATCTTAGAGTGTGTTGAGCTCCTAGAACGACTGAACTGAGTCAGGAGCTGTACTCTAGTGTATTGTAGAGTGCATCATGACTTGTAACGTGGAGAATTTCGAGAGTAGGTTGAGTTCCAAAAGCGACCGAGCAGACGGGAGCTTACTCTGGTGCTTCGTTGTGAAGATGTCTTCACCGTTATAGCCTGAAGGCTGTGTCACTGATTGTCTCAGCGTGTTTATAATAGTTCTTCGGCAACTGTAAAAGTGTTTTTTGAGCTGTCTTGAAAAATACTGTCTAATAAAGTGTATTTTAATACTTCATCAAGCGTTGTCTTTATTCACTCCACATCCAAGAACCGCCTTAATGTACGTAAGATGAAGAAGAGAAAAACGTAACAAGACGAATCTGTGTATTCTTTACTTAACGTAGAGCAAAATAAGAACTTTGCGCTTGGCGTCAGTTGTAAAATATATAGAATCTTATATACTATGCGTGGAAGCATGAAAATATAACTAACATGAATGTTCAATGAAAGAAGCATCAAATAAGGAGGAAAACAAATATATCTCAAACCCAGTAAAAGAATTTGGGGGATCGGACTGTATACATCCATCCCATTATATCTTTCTATATATAATGGTCTGGTGTAAAAAAAAAAAAAAAA
>KK120346.1:22450-35802 GCA_000611955.2 Stegodyphus mimosarum
CATTGTATTCAATAGAATTTGCTCTTCAGTATTTTTCAGTTTTTACATATATATGCTAATTTATTCAATTTCTACAACCTTCATTCTCATTTATTTTTAAATAAAAGCAACAAGTGCAGTTCACTCTTGAATTTTATTTTACTGTTTAGTGCTAAATATAACATATTGTATTTTTTTTCTTCCGTCCTCGACATAAATATCCCCATTAGAGTCATTTTGCATTGTTTAAGATGCACGAACTACCATAACCTATAAAGTATTTCTCCCGCTTTCTTAACATGCCTTCGTGGTGTAATGGACAGCAGACTCGGCACGTATTCGACAAGTCCGAAGTCCAGTCAAGGCATTGCTTATTTTTCATGTCTCTTGCTTTGAAATAACCTAACGTCTCTACAAACCTACATTTGAAAGTTTTAAATCATAAACAAAATTTACAATAAAGGATTTAGAAAAGTCATAATAAAAAGGCTGTTATGTTAGGGCAAGTGGGTTTGCATCATGTAAGAAATGTAACTAAACCTGGCTGTCATCCTAGAAATGTTGCCATATATAGTGTTGGCTCTCATTCTAAGTATGTTCCTGTCCATGGTTTTGGCTCACGTCCAAGGAATGCTGCCGTCCCTCGCTCTGGTTCTGGTGTGCGTCCAAGGAACGTTGCTACCCCTGGACCATGTCCTGAGAATGTTGTCATTCCTGGAGTTGGCTGTTATTCTAAACTTGTTGGTGTCCATGGTACTGGCTGTCATCCGAAGAAAGCTGCTTCTGGTTTGCATTCAAGGAATAATGTCACTCCCAGCCCCTGTCATAGAAATGCTGCCATCGCTGGTGTTGACTCTTACGCCAGGCATGTTGCAGTCCGTGGTTCTGACCCTTTTCTGAACAGTGCCAGTTCTACTGTTCATTCTTCTAAGAACACTACTGTCCCATTTGCTAGTTTTCGGAAGAATCCAATTCATGCTTTTGGTGATGGTTTGTGTCCAAGGAAGGATTTGATCGTTAGTGGTAGTTTGCGTCTGAAGAATGCTGCTTCAGCTGTTTTGCGCCTAAAAAGTGTAATGCTTACATGGGATCATCACTGAAGAATGCAGTTACTGCTGCTGGTTGTAGTATACCGTATGCAAGTGCTGTTTCTGGTAGTGATTATTTATCCATTGTATTGTGCTTCTGCTAGCGGCAATGGGAGTTTAAAAAATGATTCTACAAATATTGATATTTCACAACCTAAATTTTGTACAATAAAAGATGATTTTTACTCTG
Organism: Stegodyphus mimosarum; assembly: GCA_000611955.2. Taxonomy (NCBI): domain Eukaryota; kingdom Metazoa; phylum Arthropoda; class Arachnida; order Araneae; family Eresidae; genus Stegodyphus; species Stegodyphus mimosarum. The sequence goes on from KK120346.1 coordinate 23,708, forward strand.
ACTTTGCGTCTAGTTATGCTGTGCAGCTAAAGAACATTTCTATGACCAGAGGAAGCATTTCTTGTAGTTCAGGCCTAAGTTTCTTTCACTTTAATAAATTTTCTTTACTAAAAGATTATGTAGAAAGCAGTGAAATTAATTGTCAAGAGAGGAAAAATAAGTCGATGTGTCCTATTCTGACTGGAGGGGCATCTGAAATTGACTGTAATGCACCATCGCTTTACCCTCGAAAATGTGACATTTGTAATCAAAACTAAAAATTCTTTTAATAATCATAAAAAGAATTGCAAAGAAAAACATGAAACCGAAAAGCTTAAACTTTTATTAACTTGTCCTCAAAGTAATATTGGTAAAAACATTGATAATGTATTGAGTGTTAAAAAATTAGAAACTAAAGCATGTATTAATGATAAAATAGAAATGGGTTATCTTCGTAAATGTGAAATATGCTTGAAAACCTATAATCAAAGAATTCATTTTATAACCACAAAAAAAAATTATTCAAATAAATAAGTACCTAATTTAAAACAAAATTGTTCATCTATTTATCCTTGGAAATGTCTAAATTGTGATAACTGTTATCCTTGCAAATTATAATTTTTTAAAAAAAGTTTGTAAAAAGTTGATAAATCATATGTATGCTTTATATCTGATTGTCATAAGTCTTTTACGTATGTTTTAAATTTTAATAAGCATTTAGCATATGAACATAATTTAAATAACTTAAAAGCGTATTCATTTGAAACAATGAGTTATTTTGAAAATTGTCTAGAACTGGAAGGAACCTTGACATTCTCTTCATTCAGAAAATTTTCTAAAGTAATGAAAAATTCTAAAACTTATCATTATTATTGTTGTCAGTTTGCCATGCAAGGTTATTCTGATTTTGAAAAAGAGACTAGTCGTAAAAATGAAAAAAGTACAATTTCAAAAAATATACGTTGTCCAGTCAGAATATGGGATTGTGAAGAAATTAATAAAATCTCTGTTTTTTACTATCCTAAACATAACCATGAGCAAAAGTTTGAAAATTGTAAATATCAGCCATTGAAAAAAGTATGTGATGTTTTGATAAAAGCAAATTTACGTTTGTCTCTACCTCCACAAAAAATAAGGGATATCTTACAAGATGGATCAGGAAATCAAGAGAATAGAAATAATTTCCCCATAAAAGAAATCTTTGTCTCCCGTAAAGCTATTTGTGCGTATTCTAGATATTTAAACAGTTCATTATGTCCAAGTAGTGATGCAGTTTCTGTTAATTCAATCATTGAAACTTTAAAATGTGAAGCATACAATCCTGTGTTATTATATAAGCCTCAGAATAATTCAACTTTGTATGGTCCAACTGATCTAGATAATCTTCCAAATCATAAAGTATTATTTGCTCTTGGTCTTCAGACATGAGAACAGAAAGAAATGATGATAAAATGTTGTACAGAGATTTTATGTATCGATTCTATGCATAAGACTAACCAGTATGATTTTTACCTTATTAATCTTATAGTACCTGATGAATTTGGTTGTGGCTATCCAGTTGCTCATTTTATTACTAATTTTCTAGATGCTGACACTCTTTATTGTTTATTTAATAGTTTAAAATGTCGTGTACCAAATTTATATGTAAACTGTGTGATGACAGATGATGACAAAGGTACATATCCTGCATTTTCAAGGGTTTTTGGCCAAAATGTTAAGCATCTTTTATGTTCGTGGCACGTACGCCAAAGTTGGTTCCGGCAACTTAATTCGAAAGTGGTAGATAAGGAAGTAAGACAAAAAGTGCTAGGAGAATTAACAAAAATATTGCATGAAAGAAACCAGATCACTTTTTATGACCAAATAAGTAAGTTTTTTAATGACTATTCTGGGAAAAGTAGAGATTTTATTGAATATTTTTCTGAAAATTATAAGAATAGATTAGAAGAATGGGCTTTATGTTATCGGAACTTTCCACATGCATTTACTGATACCAACGTGTACTGTGAATCATTTCACAATTAGTTGAAAACTGTTTATTTTCAGCGGAGACATAACAGACGATTAAATATTCTAATTTCTACACTTCTGACGATTGAGAAAGATATATATTTAAATCATACCTATAAATTATACACTAATGTTTCTCCCAGAAATTCCATTTCTTCTTTCTTAAGCAGACATCAGAGAGGAATGAAAATTAAGGACAGTGATGTAAATAGATGCTCTGATAATTCTTGGACTGTTTGTTCGCAGACAAAAAATAAAATATATACCGTGCAGCGTCTTTTTGAAATTTGTCCGTGTAAGGATTTTTGCTTTTATAGATGCCCTAAAGTATCAAGTATCATCATTATGTAGTCATTTGTATCAGTGCAATTGCTTAGATAAATTGCTGTGCTAACATCATAAAGTGCATTCAGTCCTTAATAGACAAAATGATTGTATGTTTAATCCCTCAGGGATTAATCTTGAATCGAATCAGAAATGCAATGAAAATATGAAATCAATAAATGTGTATTCTGTTAGTCATTACAATCCACAAAGTATTGAACAAAGAGTAAATGCATGTGAGAAGTTTGTAGAAGAATTACTGCAATTAATAAGACAACCAAAAGTCCAAAATGTCATGTTAAAGTGTGTTCATACAACATTAAATTCATTAGTTTCAAAATGTAGAGAAATTTTAAACTCTGATGAAAATTCAAGAGCAGTTTCAAGTGCATCATGTCCAGTTGCACCAAATCAAAAACTTATCCTGCAATTGTTTAAAACTTCTAAAAAGAGAAAATTTCAGAAACATCAGAGGTGCAAGAATCAAGATTTCAATGATAGTGTAGATGACCCAAAAATAAATGAATCTTTGGAAAAGAAAAATTAAAAGCCATAACATATGACTTATATCACAACAATAAACATCTTCGTGATTTAACTATAGTTGATCAAAATAATCATTTTCCCATCCATTAAAGTCTAAGGAAGATATTTCTAATAGAATTTTACAAATTGGTTGCTATAGTATCAATTGTATTGCATTGAAGTCTTTAGATTCTTATATCAGTACAAGTGAGGAATTTTTTATAAAATCTCTGTGTGCAGATTTTGTTCGGGGATGGTTGTTTGATGTAATCATAAATGCCTTTTTATACAAAATTTTAGAAAGTGATAATGAATATACTTTTGTTGATTCCTCGATTACCCAGCTTATCTTATCTGATGCATTATCACTTGGAAATGTTTTTCCTGTTCCTTTGAATTCTTTCAAATATTTATTGATTCCAGCTTGCATTGATTTAACAGTGAATTACAAATTAATGGTTTATGGGATATTCAGTGCCCACCACATGCTTTACAAAACAATGAAAGCAGTTGCGGTGTCTCCGTTTGTTATTATGCATTTCAACATGTCAATAAATTAGGTTTAAATCTTCCTCTGGATATCCTTCAATTTAGAAAATATATAGAATGTTTCACCTCTTATACAGCAAAAGATAAATGTATCTTCAGCAGAGCAAAACTGTTCACTAAATATTGGAATGAATGAAGATTTGACCAAATCATGTTTAAAAATACATGATATTGAAATTACACTATATATGTTAAAATCAATAGATCCTTTTATAAGTAATGAAGAAGAACATTTGTTTAAATCTGTATCTTCATGTTTTCGAAAAGGATGGCTCTATTATACTATAATTGATGCCTTTTTGTTTAAAATTTTGAACAGTATTTAAACAGTGAAGATTTTGCCTTTGTTAAATCTAATTTACAAATACCTAAAGCAGATTTTTGTATTAATGAGCCATTATTAACAAAATTAAAATCAGCAAAATTATTTTTTATCCCTGCAAATTTAAATTTCCATTGGATATTAATAATAGTAAATATTCCAGATATGATTTTTGAATTTTATGATCCACAAAATAAATCATGTGGGCAGGAGTATCAAATTTTAATTCATACATGGTGTGAGGTTTTAGCTAAAATATTTGCTACTAGCACTAAATGGAAAATAATTTGCCTCTGTTGTCATACAGTTTATATAAAAAAAACTTTTTATCTGAGTTTGCTTTATTTTGTAATGTTATATGGGTGGTAAAATAATAAGTAAAACTGCTTATGTTTGTATATAACTTGGTAGTATAAGAGAAAATTGTTAAAGTAGGCAACAATGAGCCCTTTTGGCCAGGGTGATACCCCCACTTGTGGATAATAGAGAATAGTTCATTTTATGTTGACAATGCATTCTTGGGGACGTGCATGGCAAAATTTTCTCTTATTTTTAAGACTAATAATCAGAAAATTGGTACTTACACTTCATCCCATCAACTGTGAAAGATATCCTCGGGAATAATTGGCAGGTCTCCACCAATTTTCATGATAGTCAAATTTCATGGCCAATGCCGTAGTATGTAAGTACTGCAGATTTTTCCATTCATAAATAATCTCAACATATTATATTTGGTCATTTTTAATATTTCAGGCTAATGTCCCCAAAATGAATAGTGCATTGTTTTCAGTGATCTTAGCTCTTTTACAATTTAATTTAGTCTTTATTTTTCAGTAGACAATGAGCAGGAATCTATTACATATTTAAAAGTCAGCAGCAAGCTATGCCAGCAGAATTTTTTGAAACTGAAGCTAGTACTCATACATTTTTAAGTAATACTTGTTGAATAATAATATACTCTATTCAGGTAATTTTATCTGTTATGTTCAGAGTCTTTAATTTAAATAATAAAAGATGAGTTAAAGCTATGTAAAATAATTATGTATTCTGAATAAAGTCTGGAAAAAAAATAATCCTTTTTTGAATGATTTTTTACTAAAAATTACTCCACATATTATGAATTAGTCATATCTGTGAAACATACATAAAACTGCATAAGTAGTGTCTCTTACAAGACATCAATAATACAGCCTTATCCCAATTCCTTCTTAAATAAAATAAAGCTTCATTCTTTATTTCATCACCCATTGATTTTCACTGATTGAGATTTAAAAACACATTATAGTCACTTAAAATGTTGAGATTTTTTTTTTACTAAATGTTTTAACTGTGGTAACCATCTTTATAAAATTGAATTTTGATTCTAGTCTTTTAATGGAAAATCAAAATCCATTAAAAGTATTCAAATAAGTACACAAACAGACATATATGCATAAATATTTACTTGAGAAAAGTACTTGAAAAAACTTTGTTTCACATTAAATTTACTGGGAGTTACTAAATAATAATTAAAATAATAATAATAATTTACATAAAATGATGTAAGAAATAAAAAGAATGTCAGAATGATATGAGTAATAATGCAACATTCATAAAAATATGTATGCAAATATACATGCAAATTATAAAGAGAATGAACAGTCAAGAAAGAGAATTGCATGAAACACAAAACAGGAAAAAGAAGATGATGCCTGAAATATGCTTGTTTGTTCCATTATTTACTTTTAGTATTACAGCTTTTTAGTCATACAATGAATATTTAAACAATGTCTGGAAAGAATTAAAAAAACTCTAACTATCTGATCCAAAACTGTTAGTATTGTGAAGAAGTAATATAAAATTATATAATCAAATTAATAAATCGGAATCAAGATAAGGCAAAACATACTAAGAGAACAAGCAGAATTATACAAAAATTATTTTATTTGAAATGTGAAAACAGCCTACAGTATAGCATCACATTCAAACATGAGAACAGTACATTGATTATAAGAAGCTATTAATAAATTAGGGCATAGAGGAAACGATGAACTGATAAGACTGGAATTTAAGAAAATTTGGTTATTCAGTGATAAATTGCATTCTTTTGATCAGATGAACAGAAAACTATTTTGAAGTAAGATCTTATTTCTTCAAAATGTTTTCTAAATGTGGAACACTGCACCACTATGTAAGGTTTGAGACTGTATATTCCAGAATAAAAAGAGTAATTTGTAACTGACAGAATAAATCAGTAATTTAATAATTCAATAAATGCACAAAATTGTAAGATAATTATTTCAAAGTATATCAAATTCAGGACAATAATATACAAAAGTTAGAAATGCAAAAGATCCCACTGAAAAAAATGTGAATGAAGAGCATAAAACTCTTTGCTGAAACTAGAACTAAGATATTTAGTTTTTTGAAAAAATGATTTTTAAAGCATTCTTAAAGAAAAATATGAAACTCTTTGATGAGATCTAATGAAAATATCAACAGAATAAACTTGAAGATGTTTAAATGTTTCTATGAAAAATTTAAATAATGTTTCCTAATTTCTTATAGAATTTTAATCCATATAAATAAAAATCAAATAATATTCTCCCAGCAGTTCATACATGTGGTATTATATATTGCCAAGAATTAACTCGATTTTCTATTCCTTTTTATTCATTACATCAGTTAATGAAAAATAACTGTTTTGGTAATAACCGAAAATGAAATCCACTGTGTCCCAAAGTATTATTCGGTACCGTTTAATTATCTTTTCTTACTTTTATTTATTACACTTAGAGTGCAAGTAGAAGCGTTACAATACAATCACAGCAGTACTCAAATCATAATAATTTAATTATATAAGTCGCTGAGTAATATCACATGTAAATTTTCTATGTCACACATTGAGAATTATGTAAAAGAGAATGTTTACAATCTAAGAACAATATCTGTTAATTTAAAAATGTTTTGCCTAAAAGACATTGGAAAGGTACAGTTTTCCTATATACTTAAAATTCACGTACATTCGATACTTTTGATCTTGTGATCTTCAATCTACGACTAATATCGACTTCTATGAGTCTTGATTAGTAAATCAAACTGATTGCCATAGGCCAATAGCGGTAAAGTAACCACTGTTAGAGATATATTAACCCTGCTTGTATGTCATTAGTCAGCAGATATAATGTAATGATGACGTAGGTACACTTCCGTTGATGACGTACAACACACTTCCGGGTTCCCATTTGCGGAATTGTAGCTCGTTCGGTAACATATAGTATTGCGGTAACCAAACATATTTATACATTTTTTTTCTTTGCAAACATCACACAAGATCATAATACCATACACAGTGCGAGAGCATATCAGCAAAATTAAATAAATAAATAAATATCCTCCGAATTTATTTTTAGTTAATTATTTTTTTAAACATTATATTTATTTAATAATTTAACCATCATAGTCTACTATATATTTGTACTAAGAGATGTATTCAAGGAAATATAAATTAATCTTATTATATTCTTTACTTGCGAACTGAAAGAAAAAATTGCAATCGAAAACAGTAAAACTGCAACCTTTTACAATCATCGAGACCCAAGATCCCCTTTCCCCGTGTCGAGAAATTCCTCAAAGGGGCCCAGATGGGGAGTGCTAACAGACGGCGTCTACTGATAAGGATAGCGTCACTACAGGTTACAGGAAAAACAAGCATATGATTTAAAGCAATTTCTAACTATTATTTAATGTCAGAGGCCTACAACTATAATAAATAAATGAATTTAAAAGCACTTCAATAATATATATTTGATTTAGTTTAGAGAAAATAAGACTACTTATCTGAAAGGTCCTGTTTTCCTTCCGATTACAGAAGAATGAAAGCGAGGAAGATAAGACCCCTTTTGCACGGAAAAACTATCACATTTGAAGGCGAGACACTTCGGAGAAAAAAATTTTGTTTAAATTTTTTTAATTAATTAAGGCTTTTTTCCGGAAAACACACATAAAAATGTAGGAGCTGGCCAAGCTGTTGTCTCTATCGTTCGTGATCACAGCGCCCTCCCAGCTATAGCACATGGGAATCCTTGGCACAAATTATCTATCGTAAGTAAAGTTATGATTTGAAATCCGTATCCATTCACCCTATGTGTACTATCAATATATATACAGTCAGAACTAAATTTTTTCAGTATCTCCCCTTGCGTTCCTGTCATAATTATTAAAACAAAATCATTTTCTTTCAGGCATGAATATTGTGCACATGTTGACCCCTGGCTTTTATAAAATAAAATGCATGGATTTTCAGAATTTTGCATTTCATGTACCCACATATCTACACTGACCCAATCATTTTCATGTTTCACAGAATTAGAAGACAAACTGAAGGATTTTTCGATGTTATGTAAATCTTTTTTTGTAAGTAAATGAACCCTCTCAAGCCCAGGATCTGATATAGAATTTCTAATTTCATCTAAAATATTATCCAGAGGAATTTTTGCTGCGATCTTCGAGCCAATATTTTTTCTTTCTTCTGTTGTTAAAAATAAGTGACCTAAATGATTCTGATGCCCAATATGTATTTTCTCATATGACACTACACATTTGCCATCTGTATGTTCTGTTACTTTTAATGCAGCTGGACAGTATGCATTTATTTTATTGCTACTGTGAGGGCGGCGGGGAATCTCGGGAAAAAAAGGAAGAAAAAGAAAGCCGCCGTTAGGTGGCGCAGGTCTCTCATTTTTCGCCGCGCGGATGCGAAGTTGTGTGGTGCAATAACTTTCTCTCGCATTTGTTTATTAGCGACCACGGAGTATACTCCGTGCTAGCGACGAAGTGCGTACGTGTGCGTTGGAGGTGTGATATATTGTCCTTACTGTATCTTTTAGGTACTTTCTTGCTAATTATCAATATTGTACAGCTCAATAATTGTAACTAAGTTCCATGAACCCAAAAGGGGTATTTTGTTTTCGTCTATTCGAAATTTGCAATGCTTTCATAATGGAATGGAGCAGTGAAACTGCGCAAGGGCCAGAGCAATTGTTCAGTCCGCCCTTGTCGCCAGAATTTCTGCTAAAAGCATGCCATGAAAGAGGTATTAAAAATTACGTAATTTTTATAAGAGGCATAGAAAAGAGTTTGAATGTGAATAACCCAAAAGGATTGAAAACTGAAATTGAGGGAAAAGTCCCGTTGATGAAACATATAGATTTTATTAAACGTATAAGAGATGGTAGACTTCTTATTTGCACCTTGTCAGCTGAATGCGCTTGGCAAGTACAGAGCTTAACAGAGTTGTCGAACGCCAAAGTTTCTACGGCGCTCGCAATGAACGATCTAACAAGTAAATTTCTTCTATCAGATATACCGGTGGAAGTCGAATTATCTGAGTTAGCCAAAGAGCTCAGCTGTAATAATGATATAGATGTAATAAGCTTACGGAGATTTATGATAAAAGGGTCCGACAAAAACAAAAGGCTCTCTGAGAGAGTGTTGGTTACAATTGTCGGTCACAACATCTCAGAATTTATAAACATTTGGCTGACCAGACAAAGAGTAACACGATTCTATGATAACCCGAGACAATGTTCACAATGCCTGAAATTTGGACATGGAATTAAAACCTGTAGAGATTTCTAAGTGTTGCAGATGTGGTGATAACCAAAAAAAGAACAGTGTCAAAGCCAGCTAGTCAAGTGTGCTTTATGTAACAACGATCACGAAGCCACCTCAAAAGATTGTCCGAAGTATGAAGAAGAGAGTAAAATCCTTAAATACAGTGCAGACTTTCATATCCCTATCGCAGAAGCAAGAAGAATTATTGGAAACAAGCGAACCTATGCAAAAGCTACTGAAACCCAGCCGTCAAGTTTGGCAAAGGAGGAAATCCTGAAGGTAGTAACGCCATTAATAGCTACTCCTCAAGGCACTTTTGAAGCCATCTTTACAACAAGCGTCAAACTTTGAAAGAATTTTGCTAGAACATGCTAAAGTATATGAAACAACGATTGGAAAAATACACGAAAAGTTTGATACTAAGCTAAGTGAACTGTCAGAATTAATCAAAGACAAGCAGAGTGCTAAACGTGCCCTTGAATTAGATAGTGCAGAGGACTCAGACACGTCAAGCATAGTAACAGATTCTGCGAGAAGCAAGGGAGCGAAATCCTTAACTAAAATTCACTCAGCAGTCCTAGAGGCTTGCTATCAAAGCAAGCATGACTTGACTAAGCTTAAAAAAACTGGAAAAGGTTAGCGGGAAAGTTTAACATTTCCACTTCTTTTCTTTTTTTTGTAATGTTATTTTCTCTTTCCGTTTCGCATATTTGTTTCTCATCCAGCTAGATGGGGCCGATTATTTGTTCTTGGAATGCAAGGAGCATCCGCAATAAGAGAGATTTTATTGTTCACAGGAAAGAGCTTCGCTGTGATATTTTAGTTCTCCAGGAGAGCTGGCTTTCTAACCAAGATGTTTTTTGTTTACCAAACAAGATTATCTAGCGGAAAGATAGAAATAGCTCCCACCAAAGCGGTGACCTCATAACTGCTATCAGGGAAGATTGGGCCAGTTTACTGGTGCAGAATAATAGCTACGATATTGCAGGGGGGGAAATAATGAGAGTTGACATCACTGCAAACGGCTTTGGTTTATCAATTTTAAATGTCTATCTCCCTAATGGCCAATTCTGTGAGCAAGACTGGGACAGAGTGCTGGCTACATTACCAGAGAGATATTTAATTTTAGGCGACTTCAACAGTCATAACCCTGCATGGGGCTCGAACAAACTCTCTACAGGAGGTAAAGCTTTGCTGCGATTGTCTAATAACAACAACCTTTGCATACCTAACAACGGGAGTCCTACACATGTGATTCCGGGTGGAGCGGAATCCTGCATTGATCTTGCTCTGTGTCCAGCTGACGTGTATGGTTCAGCGAACTGGAATACTATTAAGGACCCGTTTAGCAGTGATCACTACCCACTTAAGATCTTTGTGGATAATTATGGTTCTGCTACGGGCAATAAGAAGATCTCCAAATTTTGCAATTGGAAGAACTATAGTTCAGATAATAGGAACGATATGAGCTCCCTGCTCCCAGAGGAAAGGAATTTAGAGAACATCAATAATATCTTGAGCAGAGCAAAAAATCGGAACACGACTAAGGTGGTTAAACAACGTGGTAACTGCCCATGGTGGGACACTGAATACAACTTTATTTTGGGACAAAAACGCAAATATCTCAGATTAGCCAGAAATTATTTCTCCAAGAAATTTTGGATCTCTTATAAGAGGTGAAATGCTAACCTAAAAAGAGCCAAAAAGAGGCAGCATTGGGAAATTGTATGCAAGCATGCTAGCAAGGATGGAAATATCTTTAGGATACTAAGGAAACTTCGCAAAGACGATATTCCATGTCAGTCGTCGCACAGTATTCTAAATCGGTCGGGAAACGTGTTTGGATCCCTGAAGAGCAATGCGACATGTTTGCTAAACACTACGCTAAAGCCTCTAGCTGCAAACACCTGCCCTTGGATTTAAGCGAGGACGGTTACAGCAGCTTCAATAGACCATTCTCCAGAGCTGAATTTGAGAAAGCCATTAAGAACTTCAAAAATTCTACCCCAGGACAAGACGGACTCACAAGAACTGCCATTACGTCCTTAGATGAAGACAGCAAATGCATCCTACTAGAAGCTTGTAATAACTCATGGTACTCGGGACAGATTCCTAAAAAGTGGAAAGAGGCAGTAGTAATCCCTTTTTTAAAACCTGGAAGGGACAGCTCTGAGATTTCTGGCTACAGACCAATTTCTTTGACACAAACCTTTGCCAAGGTAATAGAAAAAATGGTGCTAAACAGGCTGCTCCCGAGAATTCAGGAGAGCGGGAAGCTGTCAGAGCAACATTATGGGTTTCTTCCCAATAGAAGTTGCATGGTCTTGCTCAACAAAATCTACACTTGCATCATAGGAAACAACGTAAAGTTATTCAACTAGTTGGGCTTGACCTTAAAGCCGCTTTTGACTCGGTTTGGATCGACGGTCTGCTTTATAAAATTATGCAGTTTGGAGTCAAGGCGAATAGCATACTTTGGATTAAAAATTTTTTAAATCAGAGAACCATAAGAGTTAAGTGGAGAGGAGTCCTGTCTGAAAGCCACGAGATGGCGCGCGGCGTCCCGCAGGGATGTAGGTTATCGCCAATATTTTTCACCATCTTTATGCATGACATCTACGACCTCATCCCACCTGATGTTGAATGTTTTGTGTATGCAGATGATATATTTCTCTACTGTGCAGACAGCTCTCATTGCAAGGTTCTTAGTAAACTGCAACGGGCCCTAGTTAACCCTTAGCCTGTCGAGTTATTTTCGGCAAATGCCTTTAAAATTGTCGCTAACTTTCGA
>KK120347.1:0-12983 GCA_000611955.2 Stegodyphus mimosarum
TAGCGCTCGAGGAGAGAAAGACAATGGTGGTAGAATTTTTTTAATAGCGAAAAATTTTTTTTTACCCCTGTTTTCAAGGTCGCACCGCCCCTCCCCTGTTCGACCCAGAGACCTCGTTCTTGCGCGTATCGACAGGTCTCGGTACACTCTATAACTGTATAAATTTTGGCGCAAATCGGTTCGGCAGATCCTGAGTAATTTAATATTTGTTTCGTATGCACAATTTTTACAACATCTGATAAACGAAAATAGAGGAAGAGAAAATTCTCAATGAAATATCCAAATAATAAGGATAAATGACTTTTTGTATCTTGCGACGAAATGCAAAATCCAAATTCGCGCAGTTGGTGGCTTTTCTTTGTTCTGTTTCAGCTTTCGTACATAAGGTGGGGCTGCTATTGTTCGTTGTGCGGAAGTTGAGCGGAAGAAGAGGGTCTTCTAATTAGACAAAATGGGGGTCTTCAATTAAATTTCGCGCAGTTCGTATCCTACCGAATAATCACATTGCTTGGGAATACATTTACATGTGAACACTTTTTTTGTTTTTGTTTACGCAATTGAAAATTATCAATCTAAAGAGAAAGAACCAGACTGATCGTTGAACCAGATTCGTGATAAAGAATAGTTTCTTGCCATTTGTGTGCAATCGAAATGTCATAAGATGTAGTATGAAATAAAGAAGTTGACAGTTACTTGCGTACAAAAGTGCGTATTTTTTCTGCATGCGTCAATGAAAAATGCAATAAATCAAAGAAAAAACTTGCCTACAGTTTTGACGCAATCCGTACATTTTTGTCATTTGTTTATTTCTGATTTTAGTTTAAAATAAATTATTTAATGGCTAAGTCTGTAGAGTCATTAAGTTTTTCAAGCAGGAAACTTGAAAAATGAGCAATCCTGCGCCAAGACTGGAACGTTAACCTCTCGAATACGCGCCGAGTGGGCCACCGGTGCACCACGAAGACACACTGGAAAGAGAGAGAAAATACCTTAATCCTTCTTTTAAAGGGCGATTGATAATTAGGGGACTCAATCGCTAAACCCTGATGGTGATGAATTATTGTTAAATACCTTTTCGTTCGGGCGCCACTGTAGAGACATTAGTTTTTTAGTCCAAAGGGGCTTTGTCCCTGACGGACTATTGTTTTCGTTTTGCGATTTTGGGACGGAAACGTTAAATGTCGGTTCATTTTTGAAATTTTTTCCACCAAATATTGCAGCCCTGTATTATATTTAAAGAAATTAAATAATGAACAAGCTGCATATGCATATTTCTACTAAATCTTTTATTTTAATTTTGTGTGAATTGACCGCCAAAATAAATCTGTTTTCGCTTTTATGTTCTCTCTCTTTTTCTTTTTAGCCCAAAAGGCGTTAGCCCTGAAGGGCTATTAATTTCATTTTTGCATTTTCCATTGGTTCACTATAAACAGCGTTTCACTTTTTAAACTGTTGCCACCAAATATCGCAGCCCTGTATTATATTTAAAGAAATTAAATAATGAATAATCTGCATAAATGTATGTGTATTTCTCCAAATGCGATAAAACAAGGGTACCTAGAGTCATCCAGTTTCGAAAAACGTACGTTTCCACCCGAATATGCGCATCTGGAAGCTCAATTTGGAATTTGTTTTATTATCTATTCCATATTTTGTAAAACTTTACGAATTTTTGATTAACAAACTCAAAGGATTCAAAAGCGAGCCATGGCAACCCTCTACGAGGTAAAACAAAAACGTTTTATCTCCAGCGCGTGGAACTATGTATCGGAAATTCTAAAGATATACCCATTTTAAAATTAATTTTCGAGATTGCTGTAGAACTGAATTTTATGATTTAAGTGCCAAGAACATAATATTTAATAAATAACGGTAACACATAAAACGTTAAAAAACGCCCATTTGGACGTAATTTAAAATCTGAAACCTTTCGTTATTATAATTATTATTACTTTTTTTTAGACAGGAGTATATGAAAAATGTGCAGTGCACTCTCCGAGACTCGAACCTGAACCTTTGAATACGCACTACGTATGATATCGTTACACCACGAAGGCATGGTGGAAGGAAAATACTTGCAAGGCCAACATATTAGAATTATTTGAAACAGAGGTCAGAGTGGAAATTTAATATTTAGCTCTGAACAAGTTTGGATTGGAAAGTGTAACCAACAGAAGTTTCCTACAGATTTCACTCAGAAAACTCATATAAACTGTAATTTTTTGTTTATGTCATTATTAGTGGGGTTTATGTATGTTTTGATAAGTATTTAGTTTTGGTAGTTATTTTAATTGCTCAGTTAATTTGTTTTGCTCAAAAGTATTTTCATTTGATTAATAAAAAAAATGTGTTCTATACACCACATGACTTCCTTGTACGGAATATTAAATCATACGCATTTTTTGCTGCATTTCGTTTAAACTTATTTCCTCGAATTTCATTAAATTTCTTATTCAATTAATTTAGTTCTCCGTTAGCGACAAAGCAAAATATCTTTATTAAAAACTGAAGAATATATAACACCAAACACAGTTAAAACAATTTTAAAAAAAACAATTTTTACAATTAAAATTTGAGTTTCTACGTAAAAACAAGTAATTCGGCTCTAGCGGGCAAGAAGGCAGACTATTTGGTGCACAAAACTGAAAGTTTACTTTTTGTCCCATTCGGCAAAAAGACACTGAAGATGCAGAAAATAACTTAATTTATTATTCTGCTAAGTTTCAAATGTGAACAAATATGGCTGCTATGGTAAAAAATTCAGACTTAGCCGCACTTAAACAACTTTTAAATTGATGATAATTCTTCAATTATTGCATGCCGATTAACTAAAGGCATAAAAAACTTAACCAGAAGATACGAACAACATAATTCAATCATTTTTAAAGCAAAAAATGCACATTTTACCAACATATAAGAATAAAAATCTGAGCTCACTGAGCCGAGTAACAGAGTGGATATACATATAGATATATTTATATATTTCTGGTGCGCCCGATTGCAACCAAAATAGGAGGTGCACGTCTACATGTTATAGCAGTCCTATATGCAAAATTTCAACGTTTTAAGGCTACTCGCTTTTAAGTTATGCGAGATAAATACGTACGTACAGACGCCAAGTAAAAAATCTCTTCAGAATCTATTTTAAATCAGTTTTATAATTTGTTTGGAGAAAAAGAGTCCTTTATTCTGTCCTTACGTACGGATGTTACTCAAAAACATCGTTAAATTGCATTCAATAGCGGTCAAAATAAATATTTTAGTTGAAATATGACACCCGAAATTTCTCGCGATTGCAATACTTCGTTTTTACTTCGTACAAGGAAGTACAAGGGCAACTGGCCTTGGTTGGATATCGCTATCTTATCAGGCAGTAATTTAAAATTCGATTACAAACTTTTGACCATAGCGGCAACCCCATGAGTGAGCATATAATAATAATAATAAAACTATTTTAAACCTTTTGCTCTGAGTTGGAATTACTTTACTTAGAGATCTTATGTTAGGAAAAGGAAAAAATGTATGTTGTGTGGATACACTCAGTTGATTAGTTTTTACATTTTCAGAGTGTTAAGTGTTGCCATACTTTTTCTAATATTCGCTAAAAAAATAGCCAAAACTAAGAAATACCGGAGTCGGGTTGCGGTGAACGCCGGATGAAATTAGGCTCTGATTATAAAGCAGGGGCTCTCCACCAGGGAGGAATTTCCTTCTAGGGAAAATTTCATAGTTTCGGGGAGGGGGGAGCGGTTACCTTTATAGATGAAACTTCGGTGCATATTTAAGTAACTGCAATAAAAACAGATTCATTTATTATCATCAATGAGGTGAAAAAAAAATCGTAGAGTATGGTTCAATGAATCTAAGGAAAGTTTTTCAAAAGAATTCATGATCGTTTCTGGTTTTTTATATAACGGGAAATTAAAAATAAAAAGAGGGTGGAGAAAAATGTTAATTACCACTCCATATATTATCAGGTATATATTTTATACTCGATTTCCATACATGAAATACCTTCTACACACCCACAGTGCCTTCCATCGGCAGAACTGCATCAAAACAAAGCAAGCAGCCGTACGTGAAAATCCACTGGTAATTTTGTGGGAAAACTGGAATGAGAAACGAGTATCAAAACTATACCCTTCCGAATCGGATTCATTGGTGGGTACTTATGCAGCTACTGAAGCTATTACTTACATTTGGGTGAACTGTAAGGCCATGAAAGCGCCATATAAAAATTAAGTAATTTGTACGTGAAAAACAAGAAATATGTAAAGGCACGAAATGAACATGTAAAATAAGCCGTCGATCTGGCGAGAAGAGAAAACTTGAAATGACATAGAGCTCCTGGCGCCCTCTATTGAGCGGGCCATGAAGTAATCCGTGATGAACGCAATTATATGGTAAATCAAAGTCCTGGAGCGCTTTAGAAAGTGTCTAAAAAATCATATAAAACATATTAGTTAACATAAAATAAATTCACAAATATCTCTACATATAATAAAAGAAAGAGTCTGTCTGTCTGTGTGTCTTTCGTTTCGTGCTGCGCGTAAGCTAATAGACCCAGGGGTACGAAATTTGGTACATAGGTGCATCTAGACAAGAGCCAGTGCACCTCGAAGCGATTTTTTCGAAATTCGAATTAGATTATGTAACTATGGTGGTGGTTAAGAATGGGGATATAAATTATGTTTCAACAAATGCTTAATACACATCTCATGCAATCATGTCTTTTAGGCATTTTTCCGGTACGTTTAAAAGCCAGACGAAGGCTGGCCGCATAGCGACTAGTATAATAATATAAATTAACAATATAAAATAAATTCACGAGGCTAAATACCTCGGTAGGAGAGGTGAAAAATACAAAATGCAAGAATCAAGATACAAAATAGACATTTAATAAAGAAATAATTAATTAAAATCACGTATTTAGAATTAATTCCACAATTTCTTCCACAATTAATTCCACAATTTCTTCAAAGGAGATTATACCTTTTATTCATAACCATACTGAATCTCCTGATGTAGCATGGATTTCTGCGCTTTTGGACTTTCAAAAATCGGACTGTCCACACATCGAAATACAGCCCTCATTGGACTTGGGAAAGCTGCTAAAATGAAAGGGAAATAACATAAAATACCTCTTCCGCTAAAAAGATAATACGGTGAATTACAGTGATTTGAAGTATTCGGCCTAACGGCTTTACTCAGCAATTTTTTACTCTGCTGGGTAGTCTTAGTAGAATTTTAAAGGTTTCACAATTTTTAATCTTCCGTAAGCAAACTGTGCTTGGCGGATTTTGTCTTCCTTAACGAAGTGACGCCATCTAGGAGCAACTGGAGAAATTTTTGTCGTAAGCAATGATTTTCGGTGATGAAGTATGGTAGTTATTGAATCAATTCGAAACCTACAAGCTTCGGTAATTTTAGGAACCGGTTTTTTAAAAACAGCTGGAGCCCAAATTATTTTCAGGCAGAGACGCTGCAATTGCAGATGAATCCAATTGACGTAGAAGCTATGGAAATGCCTGATATAAACCTGGACCATGCTTACACCTTAGACAGAAGAAAATTACAAGAGTTGGTAAGAGATTTTGCTGATTTGGTTTCTGAAAAGCCTGGCCTCACTCAGATAGCGCACCATTAAATCAAGTTAAAAAGTGAGGAGCCCGTGAAGGCCAGGCCATATAGATATGACCGCTTAGGAAAAGGGCATTGAGGAGCATATTCAGCACATACTCAAAAATAAAATTATTAAACCAATAAGTAGCCCTTATGTCAGCTGAGTATCACTTTGCAGAAAAAAATGATCTCTCTTCCTCAAATTTTAAGGCCTGGTGGCTAACAATTGATTATAAGAAGCTAAACAGTTTAACTAAATACCCTGTTTAACCCTGCCTATGACTGAGGAAGTGATACGAAACATTAAATCAATTAAGTACATGACCAGGATAGATCTTACATTACGGTACTTTCAGATAGCGATGAAACCCGAGAATGTGCCCCAAACAGCATTCATCACGAAATCGGGCACTTATGCTTTTCTCAGAATGCATTTCGGCTTATGTAGAGCTCCGGCGACTTTCAAACGAACGATGGATATCATTTTAAGACCTGTCCTCGGTAAATCCACGTTTATTTATCTAGACGGCATTATTGTCTCAAGCGAAAGTATTGAGGCACACATTAAAGATTTAAATGAAGTTTTTACATTATTAAGAGATGCAGCCTAAAAATAATGCTAGTAAGTGCAAATTCGCGGCATTTAGGATTTAAGATTTCAAAACGGGGAATTGAAACGGAGGATTCGAAAGTAATCGCAATAAAGAATTACTTCACCGCCCAACACGGCGAAAATAATTTCTTCTTTCTTAGGCATGTGTTCTTATTATAGAACTTTTATAAAAGACTTTGCACAGATAGCCGAACCGCTGTTACAATTGAAAAGAAAGAAAGCCAGATTTGCTTGCACAGCTGAGGCTAACACTGCGTTTGAGAGACTAAAAACTTCGTTAATCGTTAATTCAAGCGCCGGTTTCAAAATTCCCGGAGGGGGAGGAAAATTTCGAAATTTCGGCTGATGCTTCAGATTTTGCTATAGGTGAGGTTTCGGCCAAGAATAAGCAGCCCGTGGCGTGTTTTTCAAAAACTTTAAACTAAACACAGCGTAATTACACGGCAGCGGAAAGAGAAATTTTGGCTGTACTTTTAGCGGTGCAGAAGTTTAGAGTTTATTTCGGTAAGGCACCGACACTAGTGTATTCAAATCACGCCGCCATGAGTCGACTATACTCCGGCAAAAATGTATCGCCACGATTGATAAGATGGCATTAAAATAGCAAGATTTTAACTCAGAACTAAACAAACTCCGGGAAAGGAGAATAGTATAGCAGACGCTTTGTCCCAAACAAAATTAGACGAAGAAGGAAAAGAAATAAAATGTGCTACATTAAAGTCAAAAATATTAGATTCTTGGGAAACAATTATTTCTGAATTAAAAACCGATCCAGAGTAAAGGCATATTTATGCATACTTGCAAGACCCGGATAATTTTGAATATCCGGATATAGTGGCCATAAGGAATAGAGCAGCAAATTACGAAATAGTCGATAAATTATTATTTTATACTAAAACAACAAATGAATATGCGATAACATCCCCCAGTTTATTAGCCAAAGTTTCGAGGAGCTATGTGCAGGGCTTGGCATCCGACACCTTAAGATAGTCCCTTACAGACCACAGTCTAATATCGCCGAACGCGTAAACAGCAACATAGTTAAAATCATACAGAGTTTTGTAAAAACGTATCACCGACGCTGGGATGACTGTGTAAATGAATTAGCGTGTGCCTTCAGAACGGTCAAGTATGATACCACTGGAAAGATGCCTTGCGAATTAGTTTTGGGGAGAAAAATAATTACCCTATGCGACAAACTGTTCTTTGTCCAGAAAAGGGAGGAAGAATTTAAACCAAATGATATTCAGAAGTTAATTAACGATGCTGCTAAGAATTCAGACGTAGCAAGAGAAAAGCAGGAATTTTATTATAACAAGAAAACAAGAGACTTTAATTTTAAAATAGGAGATAATGTCCGTAAAAGGAAACATGCGTTTTCTTGATAAACTAGCTCTAGATAAAGTAGCAAAATTTTACTCCAGATTTGAAGGCTTACTACATAAAAGAACGAAAGTATTTGTGGTTCAGTTTTATAATTAAAAAGAAGTAAAGAAGGTAATATTACTGTAACGCGGATCAAGCTAAAAAATATTATGATGGTAATGAGATGGCTATTTTTAAAGATATTCTACAGGGAGCATCAAACACAGAGGAAGTGCCCTCAACATCAAAAATGGTTCTGCCAGGAAAGAAAAGGAAGGAATCCAAAGTCGGACAGCCAGAAGGGGGGAAAAACGTCAATGAGCCAAGACGTATGAAACGGAAATTGAAACCAGCGCAAGAAAAGAACAAGTCTCGGAGAAAAGAAGGGGAAACTAAACCCTGCACAAGATCTACCAACAGTCGAATGGTGAGGAAAAGGCAACTAAGACATCAGAGGTCGCGAAGCCAACCACGAAGAAGAGAAGGCAAGGACAAGATAACAACGCAAATCGCACAGAGGAAACGCCGTTTAGAAGATGAATCTGTGAGAAGAAAGAATTCCTGAGGAGCTGAGGGAATCCCAACAGTGACCAGCCAAGAAGTCTTCGGCCAGTTCAGGGAGGTTCGGGGGCAATAGCCAGCAAGCGTCCAGCCCAGTCGGAAGCGGATCAACGGCAGAAGAAAGCAGCTTCGGACAGAGGTTTGAAGAGGAAACAGCCGGCGGCGGAGAGCAATGGAAATGGCCAGCCTTGGCAAAGAATCCGAGTTAGACAGCTGAACCGAGTGCTTTCCTGGGAAATATTCATCATTAAGAGGATGACGGAATATGCCAAGCAAAAGATAAGTCAAAATTATCCTATTTAAAATTGTTTTGAAACTAGTGCGAAGTTGGCTCAAAATATTTAGTTCAGTTTTGCCTCGGAAAGAGAACAATGTTTACTTAATTAAGCATGAAGCTTTTTCTATGTATTCTTTTGTATTAACCATGAAACTGACAATTTTATGTTTAGCAAGAAGTTTTTCTATTGTTTTGTATGAAGCAAGATACTTTAGCAATCATGGTGGATTAAAAATCGAAATGTTAACTTTGGTCTTATAGACTGTTGTAGGTGTAATTTAAAGTAAACGAACTTTGTAACTCAAACTTTTAAGAATTTGTTGCATGTAATTAATGTGAAAATATTTTCAGCTGAGTAAAGTAAGAAATTGTTTATGTAAGAATATTTGATTTCTTAAATACTTAAAGTATTTTGAATGCTTGCAATATGTACTTTGAACGAAAGAATAGTTTACGTTACTTGCGATTTGCACCAAAAAAAGTAATTGAGAATGAATGTAAAGTAAAACGTTAGGCTCTTCAAGTTTATACTCTATATTAATTTTTACTAGCGTTAGCACCTCAGGCTGAGATTTGATTGTAATATGACTCTCTAGCTCTAGTGAGTCTAATTCTAACAAGTAGATGTGGGGTAGTCGGTAGAAGTTGTACTCACTTTACATAAAGCACGCTCGTAGTTTGCAGAACAAAATGCTGCAGAATGATGAGGGGTCTTAATATGGGTAGAAAGATTGAATTGAGCAAATGTATCCCCATGTAGAAAAAATGTGAACTGTGTAAAATGTTAAAAGTAGCGGCATTGTAAATTATGCTAAAAAAGTCTAAACTATTTTCCTTCTAGATACCCAGAAGGAGACCAGACCGGAAAATGGAAAAGAAGAATTGTATATCCCGTGTCATCGTTTATCATCTGTAAAATCTTAAATTTAGACAAAAATGTAGTTTAAGAGCGTGAAGGTAGACTCTCAGTTATATTTAGAATTCAAATAGCTTATCCAGGCTTTTAAAGCCTTGCTATGCGATAGTTAAATTCTGGCGAGGGAAGATGTAGGATTTCAATTGTTTTGCATATCAAATTTATTTTAAGTTTGATACCTTTCCTGAACCTCTCAATTTCCCCTTGTATTTTCTCGCCAGGATAAGTGAAGTGAATATTTAAATGGGAAATCTCTGAGTTCATTCAGAGCGTGTTGTCGCTAGCCAGCGCCCGTTTCGTTGCTATCTCGCCGTTACGCCAGTAAGCCTTTTGGCCATTTCGCATTATCATCACGCCTGTTAGGTTTCTGAGAGTCAACCTACTAGGTGCAAATGAACGTGCTAATCTAGCAGTCTTCTCAACTGGTAAAATAAATTAAGAGAATTTTCCTATTTGATGTACGATCTCCAGAACTACTGGACAGATTTTAATAAAATTTGGTATGAACATAGGTTGATATAATACAAACAAAATAAACACCCAACAGCCATAATAGACACACGTGTTCGTATGTATTACTCATGGGAGTCTAAAGGCTTGAAACAGCGGTTGCAGAAGACACAAAAGAAACGGGTTAATAGAAGGTATGGTCCCCTCTTACAGCCATACAGGCCTCGCAGCGTGATGTCAGGCTGGAAAAAAGGCAGTTTATCAGTGCCTGTGGCAATGGGTCCCATTCATTCAGCAACGCTGTTTTTAGTTCTTGAATGGTTCTCGGAGGGAGCTGCGAGTTGCAATTGTCCTCCCCACAGCGTCTCAGACATGCTCTATAGGATTGAGGTCTGGAGACCTGGTTGGCCAATCCATCCGGCGAATATACTCCCTCTAGAGAAATTCGTCGACAGAAGAGCTCTATGTGGTCTCGCGTTATCGTCTTGTAAGATGAACTCGGGGCCCACTGCAACCCGGAAAAGGCTAACATAGGGGGCTTCAAGACCTCATCCCTATACCTCACACCAGTCACTGAGCCTCTGCCAAAGACGTGGAGAGGTGTGCGGCCATCTAACATGATGCCTACTCAAACCATTACACCGCCACGACCCTAACTGTTGATTTCGCGGACATTGGAGGGTAGGCAGCGAGTCCCCGGCTCTCTCCATATGAAAGTACGGCAAGAATCGGTGTTTAGGCTAAAACTGGACATTCCGGTGAACAGAACGGTCGCCCATTGAACCGTACTCCAATTACTATGCTGCCTGCCCCATGCTAATCGGACTCTCTTGTCCCTAGACGTGACCGGGACGCAAACAGCCGGTCTTCCGGCAAACAACCTGCTCTCATTCAGTCTTTTGGAAACAGTCACCCTTGTTACACGGGTTCTTGTGGCCGCATACAGGTCGCGAGAGAGCTGAGAAGCTGTAGCTTCTCTGTTACGCCTCTCTAAAATGGACAAATAGCAATCTCCTCTGGCTGTCGTGACTGTTGGAAGACCTTGCTCAGGCTTTCTTCGATGGTTCCAGTATCCTGGAACTGTTTTCATAGGTTCCATAGGTTAATGCTGGGCGTTAAATTAAACTCTCTGCATGTCTGCACTTGCAATTAACCTGCTTCTAGCCTCTTCAACATTCGCCACCTCATTCCACCGTTTAAACGTTGGTAGTTACTCATTTTTACTGTTCCGATGTGAATTTAACTGATTGTTGCAAGATAACACCAAGAAATTGCTAAGGTGTGCTAGCGAATGCAATTCGTCTTACTCTCCACGCGCTTAAAAAGCCTATTTTTCTGCTGGCTTCGCATACGCGCAGGTGTACGCTTACGTATTTGCCGTACAAGTTTTGTATTTTCATCTAGAAGCAGTGGTTTTTCCTTCAGTTCAGTTCTTTTCATTCAATTCGATACTATATGCAAATTCTCTTAACTTATTTCACCAGTATATTTTAGATTTGAATTGAATTAAAGTCTGCATTTAAGTTACCCACCGCAAGTTGACGATGTTTTGTAAACGCGCGAAGATCGTGACTTTGAATTAATAAAGGTTACTTTTCACCCTTTTTCTGTGTTGGTATTTATTCACGCCTGTGCGAGTATTCGCCTGGTTCATTATAGGATCTAGAAGTAATTTACGTGGAGTAGCAAGGCCAGATCTTACAATTGTTACATTATTGATACATTATGGAATGTTTTTATATGCGCCTTCGCGGAGGAATTTTTTAGGAAAACAAAAATCCTATTCGCGAACGTCGGTTGTTCGATCCCAACGGATCGACCGCGCAAGCCCATGTGTAACGCGTACACGAACCTTAGAAAAGCCTCCACGAAAGCATCTATCAAGTAAAAGTGGATTCCAGAAGAAGAAAATAGTTTTTTTTTAACCTGTTTCAAGTTAGTGTCTGTGTAATGATATGCAGACGATGTTGTTACTGATACATTATAGATAAACAAATGTCTGCCCCGAAACATTGACGTTGAAGCACCAGAAGGTAGCAAAACGTTTGCTACCAACTAACTCATTGAAGATTCATTTAGTCTCTCCATATCAGATATGTCAAAGCAAAACAAAAACTCTTATTATAGAGGATGTTGGCTTGGTTTTGTTTATTAAATTACCAAGCAACATTCACTAAGCAATACAAGAAGACTAAAGTTGGATACGTTCATATCCAAAGCAAAACTGCTTTTTGTATACGTTACATATGGGAAAAAAATCACATGCGGCGACTGAAGAGTTATAAGCACACTTATCAGCAAATCTCCATTAAAATAAATTTTATTTTGCCTTCGGGGAGGTTTTTCTCGGAACACTGTAAATTCTTGAACGGATGACAGTGCATGCAAATTCACTGTCATCCGTTCAACTGTGTTCAAATAAGTTTTAACTACAGTATTTTTTTTTATTATTTGAAGTCTTGTGATTAAACTGTTTTAATAGATCCTCTGTATCACAAAGTAATAGTCGTTATATTTAAAATAAAAAGAACAGAGAGTGAAAGAGCAAAAAAAAAAAAAAAAATGAAGTCACATTATGTCTCTAAAGAATCGAGATCTATTTCGCCTAAGAGGAGGGATGTCTTCGGGGAGGAATTTCTACGTCAAAAAAGTATATTTGAACTTGAGTGGATGAAAAAAAAGTATTTTATTGACGCTTGAAAATTTGAACAAGATATAGGGAGAGTGTGAGGTAATAGTAGGAATTTAAGAAAACTGGACGGAATGTGCCTTCGAGGAGGAACTTCTGAGATTCCGCGACCGACTAACTCATCTGACATGATAATTTTATAATGAATCTTTCTCCCTCTCGAAACAGATCGCTTTAAGCTAAAAAGATTTGTCCCCAAATTTAGTAAGTTTCTTGCGTATTGCCATCAGACCGAAATTTACTTTGAAGTGAAAAGGTAAATAATCGAAGACGACATTGTTACTGATACGATACATGTCTGGCCGGCCCTGATCGAAAACTAAAAAACTGGAGGAGTGTGCCTTCGACAAGGAATTTCTCAGGTCCCGTAACTCATCTGACAGAAGATGACATGATAATTTTTTAATGGATCTTTGCCCCTTTCGAAATAAATAATATAAAAAAATAAAATTAATTAATTAAATGAATAAAATAAAATAAAGAAATAAAT
>KK120347.1:13075-28050 GCA_000611955.2 Stegodyphus mimosarum
TTTTATTTATGTAATTTATTTATTTATGTATTTAATTAATTTATTTATTTTATATGATTTTATTTATTTATTTTATTTAATCTAGGTCTGCAGAACTCCTGAATCTAGAATATCTGTTCACATTTTTCTCTATATACAATATGATAGAAAAAGTTTCGGAAGACACAAAACACCAGGCCCTGGGAAAAAGCTGCTATATGTAAATAGCTACAGTTCTTGCGCTTCCCTTTGATGTATTTTTTGCCGGGAAATTATTCTTATCTGTTACCTGAGTATAAAAAATCATTCACTTCTACCTATCGTATAAGTAATTACTTTTTAAAATAGTTTGATAGATTTATGAAGAGTGTTTAAGAGGCTCGATTTCCAGCGTTGACGAGTCTTTAAATAAGTCTTTTAAATAATCTCTTCAGCTATATATATATATATATATAAATCAGTTTCAAAATCGTTCAGGCATCCCAAACAAAAATATCATATTTATAACAACTTTATGAAATCGTATTACAAAAAATATCACATTAAAAGAAAATCTGAAAGCTTTATATTAAGCCCAAAGCGGCGTTTCCCCCCCATAAATAAATGATTCGAGAGCATTTCGGCTAACGCCTCTTTGGGCTAAAAATATTTAAAAATCTTCAGAATTTCCGATCGGCAGTCTCGCGCGCTGGAGATAAAAATATTTTATTCCGGACAGTGTGTTGCCACTGCTCGCTTTGAAATCGTTGAGTTCCTTCATCAAAAATTCGTTAAAGTTTAAAAAATATGAAATAGATAATAAAACAAAATTCGAAATTCAAGATTCGGGCTTCCATGTACCCATATTCGATTGGAAATATTATTGAAAATTTCATAAGGTACCCAAGGTAACTTTTTTTCACAATGCGAGAGAAATACATATATTAATGCAGATTCTTCGCTATTTAATTTCATTAAATATAATATACAGAGATAATATTTGGTAGCAACAATCCGAAAAGCCGTTTATAGTGATTCGAGGCAAAATGCCGTTTTGAGACTAATAGCTCTTCTAAAAAGAAAAAGAATTCATTTCCTTCTTCTGGCTGCACCCAATTTTGAAAAATATCATTAAAGCGCTTAAAAATGTAATTTTTTATTTCTGTTCATATTCCATTTATTTCTGTTTCCAGTTGATGCTTAATTTAAATAAAATCTGTGTTAACATCATTTACATGAGTAAATTTAATTTTGAGAAATAACACACATAAAATATTTTTTTCGCGTATTCTTATTTATTAGATTTCACCAAACTCCTTTTTAAAGCATCCCTTAGTTAGTTTCAGTGTGAAGTTCGGGAGGACGAGCTAAATCTGATAATTAATTTCATATTTTTACAAGCTGATTAAAGAATACATAAGTGATTAAAGAAACCGTATGCAGATTTATACTTATTGTATGCAGGTAAAAATATACTTCTGTGGTGAATGCGAATACATGCTGTAGAGATATTAGGATTTATTTGGAAACAGGAAAGATGAAAAATGAGCAACGCCTTCGCCGGGAATCGAACCACCGACCTCCTCGTTACGCGTCGAGCGTGCTGACGACTACACCACGAAGGCATGCGACGAGAGAAATATCTTACAATGCAATGCAGAAAAACACAGAAAAATTGTGGTTCACATTAGCATTTTTTAATAATTATGTAAGGTTTATCCTCATTTTATAACGCTTATTTTTAAGTTTATGCACCTTTCCTGTCCATTCTAGCTTCAGCTTACAATTTCCTACCAGAATGTATTTTCAGAAAAGCATTTAATGCAAATGAGTAAATATAGTATTTAAGTCGATGCTTCACTGACTTCGTGAGTGAGTGACGGAGCACGTGAGCACCATGCCTCTACCATATTGGTTAATTGGTATAGCACCACGTCCACCCTTATCTAAAGCAACTTTGGATGTTAATGAAGGGGGGAGGGGCGCAGAGAGCCCGAGTTCCTGACTAGTGCGTGTTTGCCTTTGGCTACGTTTCTGTCTAAGCTATTACTACGCTGGGCCGTACTTCAGGCCCTTGATAGCTTCGCCTACTTAATTGAGATTTAGGCGCCAACTACTTAGAATCTTGATAGCTTCGGCTATATCCTTTAGTTAAGCATTAGTTAAGTTTAAATTCTTATTTATTTGAGTTCAAGCCCAAGTGGAGGCTTTGATGTACGCTCCAAGACAGGAGCAGACTGTGTTCATCCTTATTTTGAGAAATAAAATGTAGTTAACCCTTCTTGAGTCTTATGTCTCTGTTCACACACTCAAGCGATTATTCACTTATCGGTGTAAGGGGTTTCTCACACTGAACGTGTAAGGTTTTAGTTTAAACTAACAAAGTTTTATGTTAATTTCTCTTTCCTGTGATCTCTTATTTCAACTTCCCGTTAGAATGAGCGCGCGTTTCAGCTTTATGCTAATTTGAAGTGGAGACAAGTTTTGTATTTAAAGGTTAGCGAGGAACTTTGCAGTGTGTGAGAACTTTTAGTCTCAGATCACTGCGACTCTGTTCGACGTTCGCCTGACTAGCTAGTATTTAAGTTATAAGCCTTAGCGCTGTTACTCTAATACTTATTGAAGTATTCTAAGTGCGTTAGTATTAGCCAAATCCAGCTACGCACCATTGATATTTTAGAATAGACGCCAACCTCGCGTTTATAGCTCTGAGAGCAACGACTACTGAATTTTCTACTCAACTTTATTTTAAATTATTTGATTGTTCAGTTTAGACCCAAGTGCGGTCATTATTTTCTGTTATCCCTTCCGAGTTGGAAAGTGGCTGTATATAGTCCTTTAATATAAGGGTAATTTTAAACTATCCTTGCGTGCAGTTATTCTACCACTTCCACGGAACATAGCTGCATTCAGCTCATTGTTCAAGATCAGGACTTTAACACTATCACGACCATGTTCGTCAAAAGTATGCACAATCCTGACAAACTGTAAAATAAAAGGGTGGAACCCCACAATTAAATACGAATAATTTTCTTCGGAATAAGCACAAACATAGCCTTCCATACATCGCTTCTTCAAAAGCGCCATTTTGTACGAAAACAAAATTGTCAAATAGGGGAGGATAATTTACACTTTCAAAAATACAGTTGGCGTTAAAAAATTTCCAGGCAATCGATTGTTTATAATATCAAAGCAAAGTCGTCTAAAAACGTGCGAACAGCCTTAGTACAAGATTTTGGAATGTTACAATTAAGGTTTTGGTTCAAAAATAAAATATTAAAATATTTTTCCCTTATATGTCATTTAAATTTTTGCAGCATTTTTTTATATTATTATCCTTTCATGCACATGCTTTACACAGCACATTCTTTTTCTTAAGCACATTCTTAAGCATGCCCACAGAATAAGAGCTATCTGGGGGACAAAATTAAAGCTAAGGAAAGCACATAGTAAAATTATTTAATTAATTTTAAATATTTGAAACTGACTAAATTAATACTCATGCTGATGATTCTTTTAAAACAGATTTTTGAAATGTTCGTCTGAATGTGGAATTTCTTACCGAATATTTCGTCATACATTATGCAGCTGCAAGATAATTTTCGATCCGACCAGACATGCGGAGGTGGCATAAGAAGATAAAAAAAAACATATGCTAACCTCCTTTGTTCGGATGTTCTCGACTGAATCTTCCTGCTCTAGGAAACGTAACGTCCTTCCACTCAGCGATGCAGACGGTGTTTAATTCTCTCTGCGTACGAGTTAAAGTCTGTCGGAAAGTTTAAATGAAGTGGGCGCTCTTCTCCTCAACCTCTTTGCGTCAATTCCCGGGAAAATTTTCCGCCAAAGGTGCCGAAAATGCAGAAAGGCGGAAGGAGAATTAGGTGTTGTTCTCATCTGAGTGCTTTTCCGAATTTTCCTTCGCCAAGTCTACTCAAAGATGGAGTGGCTTAAATCAACCAAAATCTTTCCGTGTTAGTCGAAAAAA
The DNA here is from genome assembly GCA_000611955.2 of Stegodyphus mimosarum. NCBI lineage: Eukaryota > Metazoa > Arthropoda > Arachnida > Araneae > Eresidae > Stegodyphus > Stegodyphus mimosarum. The sequence goes on from KK120347.1 coordinate 17,022, forward strand.
AGAAGTTAAATCCAAGAGAGGAATTTTCAAGGATTTAAAGATTTGATAAGACTGTATATTTAAGCAGTTAGAGAAGAAAACCCAAAAATTAGTAATCGAATCATTATATTCACCATATAGGTATGATAAAGTGCTTCGGACATTATTCCGGAGTTTTATTTTTGCCTGCATACGGTAGCGTAATGGACTGAATGCACACAGAATTGATGACAGCTTGGTAAAATTTATTTTCCCAAAAGGAACACTTCACAGTTCTGGAACTTTCCACAAAAGCAGTGTCGACTAATTTAATGTAAGGGCCAGCTACGTTAGATAATTGTGTCTCCTTTAGATAATTATAGTTTAGTTTCTTATTTCTTATTCTGAGCTAAAGCCCGAATAGAGGCTTTCTGTAAGCCCGAGAAGGGGCCGACTGTTATTCTTATTTGAATGAATAAAAGTAATTTAAACCTCTTGAGTCCGCATCTTTAGTTGTTTGAAATTAGCGATAAGTCACTACATAGATTGTAGAGACATTAGGTTATTTGGAAGCAGGAGATGTGAAAAATGAGCAACGCCCTCGCCGGAACTCCAACCCCGAACCTCTCGAATACGCGTCGAGCGTGCTGACCACTACGCGACGAAGGCATGCGAAGAAGCTGGGATAAACACCTTACATACTCCCCCCTTTAAAATGATGACTGGGGTTTTAAGGGACCCAGTCGCCATATCTCGGTGGTGGAGAATCATCATTCACCACCTTTTTTTTGGGGGGGCGCCACTTGTAGAGACATTAAGTTATTTGGAAGCAGGAGATGTGAAAATGCCTTCGCCGGGACTCGAACCACGGACCTCTCGAATACGCGTCGAGTGTGCTGACCACTGCACCATGAAAGCATGCTAAGAAGACGGGAGAAATACCTTATATGCTGCCCCTTTTAAAGGCCGACTGGGAATTAGCGGACACAATCGCCAAATCCTGGTGGTGGAGAATCATCATCCACTACCTTTTTTTAGTTCGGGCGACACTGTAGAGACATTAGCTTATTTGGAAGCAGGAGAGATGAAAAAATGAGCAATTCCCACGCCGGGACTCGAACCACGGAATTCTCGAATACGCGCCGAGAGTGCCGACCACTACACCACGGAGACAGGCGAAGAAGGCGGGAGAAATACCTTATAAACTTCTCGGAGAATATTCTTTTAAAACTAAAAATTACAAAATAAAATAAACGTAAATCAAGTCTTCCCAGTTATATTATTCAATTACTGCGTTTTACGGTCAAATAAATACATAAACTGAGTATTTTGTGTACTCATCCTTTAACGTTATATAACTTGTAGCGTAACTTTTCTCCGTCTAATGCTACAGTGACATAATGCTTTATCGATTACAAACAAATACAGGTCGGCAACTTTTCCGCATCAAAACAAGAATTTCAAATTCAAGCTGCATAGTATTTACGTAAAGCCTCGCAAAGAACTTCGTCTCGAATGACCTGAGGGATAGTGGAGCAAGTTAGAAGTAAATTGGAGACGTTCACGCTATAATCTTTGCTTCGGGGACACAGATGTCGGGTTGGCTTCTCTAACTCCCATTCGATTAGCACACAAATTAGTTAGTCTTACGCAAAGAGTTTGCACTCGAAGTAATTAAGTAAAGGAAGACCTTTTGTTCGAATGCAGCTTGAATTTATTCTAGTATGTTAAACTCAAGTTAATCTTTGAACTCAAAAATTAATTAACTTTCGTGTTGGAAGAAAACTTTTACTTTGTTCTCAAAACGATTTACTTTTAATAGGTTCAATTATTTTATTCTCTGTTGAAATGCGACAGGTCACGAGCGTGGAATTGCAGGTAAAGGAGTGATTCTGACAAAATTTACATTTTTGTTCTTCATAGGGAGAAGAACGTTTTTTCAAATGTTTCCAGAGTAATGAGCTGCACTGCTTCAGATACAGGAAGCAGCACGTGCAAGACCTCTGATGGAATAAATTAAGATTTTCAAAAAAATAAATTACTGCTTGAATTATTTAAACTAACATGAGCAACTAGATCAGTCTTTCTCCGAAACTTCGTCTAAGAAAACCTCTTCCCTACGGCACATAGCTCTCACATACTTTAACAAAGCTGATTAAATAAGAGAACAATTAGAACAGTGCTTCTTAAAACTTTCTTCAGGCAGCCTTGAAATAATAGCAATCAAGTCTAAATGAAAGTCTATAGAAAAATGTTTTATGAATGCAAGTATCAAGCGCTTTACGAAGTTTCTGATGTGCAAACGATATTACTTAGTATTTTACTTAGTAAAAAATAGAACCGAAATTTATAGATGCACGTAATATGCCGGATATAAAAACGATAGCTTAAAAATAAGGAGAAAATTATATTTCTACATGCACCAAAATGCTCCTTATTTAAATGAAAAGATATACCTTATGAAATTATTACCGGATAACCCCCTTTCGTGGGCCTTGGGAAGATTACTTCCCACCTACATGATCCTGGGAAGTACACCTGTAGGAAGCACAAAACCCATTATAATATATTGGCTTTACTATTATAACATTGGGAACACTGATTCCCACTTCAGTACTGTGCTTCGATCTATGTTCAGTCGATTGAAAGGGAATTAGCACATTTATTTTGAACGTTCGAACGCGTTGTGTGATATCTGTTGCAATGAGACACCTGCTTTGATTTGACATTTGCTTTGCTATACGATTCTACTAGAAATAAAAGTAAACCACTGCTTTCATTGCAATAGCGTTTTCTTATTTTGTATATTTCTGAAATAACTATCTAATATTTAATCATAAATAATGGGTGAAAAGTGAAAATGTTATTGCATCATGTATAAAAGCCACGTGCAATATGTATGTTGGAAAAAATAGAATATTTAGTTCAAAAATAGTATGTTTATAAGAGATATAAGGAAAATATCGTTTTCATTGTAGCTGTATTTACTTATTTCTTACATTTCTGCTAATTTTGAATAGTAAATAATAGGCCTAACAGTGAAACTGTTACTTTGTTGACTACTGCACATAATCCAGCGATTATTACATCTGTAAATCGGACAAAACGGATGGTACTAAAACAGAAGTACCTTGCACACCGATAATGTTGAAAATAACAGAGAGTTGAGCGGCTGCAACAACACAATGGTTAAAATTGATGCTCAATATGTACATTTAAAATCGATACCAGAATAAAATATGTCCATGTTAAAATGAGAAATAATAAGAAAAAACAATGCGCATACGAAAACTCGACTGCTAAATCTGAGAATAAAATCAAATAAAACCAATAAGTTAGAATATTTGCAATTAAAATCAATCAATAAACATCAACAAAATTTCAATATTTACAGTTAAAAATCTCTATTAAAATTTATATCTAAACAGTTTTTGATAAAATTCATCTCTCTAACATAAGTTGCACAGTTTTCATCCATGGCGTTATATCCACAATCAAGTCCATATTTTTCATTATAGGTAGAGCAATTGATACATTTTCTTACTTTGCCTCTATTACCACAAAATGCCGCGAGGTGGTTACCAGCACGAATAGCACAACAAATCCTAAACCCATAACATTTCTTAGTGTGACCAAATGCTGGGCATTGAGTGCATTGGCGTGGGCGCAGGAAAAGCTTAACAGAATATGATCGCCACCCATAAGCAAGGCGCTGATTATCTGAAAACTCTTGTTGACAAATAGAGTTGACCGTGAACGCGATGAGAAATATCGTTGGCGCCCTTAAGGAGGTATATCAAATAAGTGCCATGCACACTCTCCGCCGCTCTCACAGTTACGTTTCAAAACATCAAGTATACTATCAGTTTTAATCAGAGCATCAACTCCGTATACGATAACCCGTGGTTTGATGAAACGTCTGCCTCTCGGTTTAACAAATATCTTAAGATTTTCTTTTCCTTCAGTAGCTTGTTCAGGTCTGTTAACCTCCTCTCGACATCCCAACTTCAACAAAAAGTCTCCGTTCTCCTTTCTAATAGACTTCTTAATTTTAATCTTGATATCATCTGGTTTTAATATATTACTTAACTCATCAGAAGCATTTACATTTTCATCCACAGGTTTTCAAAACGATCTCATCAAATCCACTCGCGATTTCAGCAGAAGAATGTTGACGTTGGTCAGTAACCATACAATTTCCATAATTATATAGCTTCAGAACAATCTCTCGGAAATCAGCAATATCCTGACGAAAATGTTTAATTAATTTCCTGTCTATTTGCACGTAAGATATCTGCTTCCACTAAGTGAACAGCAAAAGAATTCTATCTAAGCCAGCAGTAAGTTTATCCGGGAGAGTATTAGCAATTTTTCTTTGAACTCTATGTTCTCAATCACCCCGTGCAACTCTCTAACTATTAACATTATATTACTAGCTTCATCTAAACGGTTAATTCTGTATTATCATCATCGCGTACACTAGTCTGAGGCAAAGCATGACATATTAAATTAAACAATATCACTAAATCACTCAATAATTGCATAAGCGAAATAATTCATAAATAAAATAAAATTCAATGTTCAATAATTTTAAACACCATGACAATTTAACTTACCGGCCAGTTTTCATAGGTACAATTTACGCAAACATAGTAACACCACAAAACTATAAATGCAATCAAATACTAATATAAATAATTATAATACAGCAACTGTTACGTATAAATGCTCAAAAACTAAGAAAAAGTTCTTGAAAATCTTTAAAATTGCCTTAAAATTACATGAAAGTATCACAACAATTAAATACAACAATTCCGCGCATAATCCAATAATTCGACCAACGGGCTCTAAGATGTTCTAAAATGGTGTACCAAATTTTCGATTAGTTTCTCCCGATGGAAAGAAGAATAACAGACAATAAATGAAAAAATTTATCAAAAGGCTAAAAGACTAGAGTAAGAGGTGCAAAATCAGAAACGTTCAACTGTCAACAAACGGCAACCACGCTAAGCCTAATGTCTACTCAAGTAGAAAAATGTTTATATCTTTAAAAATATGTAAGTTAAATTCACAAATTTTTGCACACATATAGAAAAACATGTAAAGAATCGAATTCAAAAGTCATATCCTACTTACACAGTCTATGAAAATAGTAAAAAGCAAAAATTCGCTTTGAATATGCAAATGAGACTGTACTTACGTTCCGATGTTGAAAACCTTCATTAGTTCAAAAATATAGCTTGTAATCCAAAATAAAGCACAAATTAAGCAATCGGAACGCAAAAATATTCTTGAATTCACACTTTAACACACACAAATATAATAATTACCGAAAAATCACAATTTTTCTACAGAGCTCAAAACAGAACCAAACAACATGGCGCGGACATGCCAGAACCAGCAACATTAAGCGGTGGTTGAATTCCACAAACACTCTTAATCATATAATGCGCAGTCGCAAAATAAGCGGTCAAGCGCTACACTTTAGCAAAGACAAAAAAAGCACTTTCAGTTACTACTATAAAAGCGATCGTTTCCCCATGCACCGTCGTTATTCCTTTTAATTAACGATTTTATTTTGGTATGTATTTCGCTTTATATGGTCCTCTGTGGCGTAATTTTGAGTTTCAACTGAGGAATTTTATTTTCCACGTATTTAATTTATAGTGGCCGTGGAGTTCCTTTAAAGTATCCAAGGTAATAGGTAACAGTCACATTTCTTTACATCCTTTCGCTATCATTCAAGCAATAAGACCTACAGTCCCAATGTTAATGACTTCATGTGGTTAAAATAAAATAACACTCCGAACAAATATTAATTTAGAAGTCAAATAACAAAAGTCAGCGTTATATTTGCAAATTTTCACAAGATTAGTTTCGATGCTTTTGCCGAACCATCATCCTCAATTGCCAAAGTGCAAAAAAATCTTTTGCAGAAGTAATTTTTTGCACTTTGAGAGCTAAGGATGACGGTTCGGGAAAACTATCGAAACTAGTCACGTGAAAATTTGCAAATATAACGCTGATTTTTGTTCTTTGACGTCTAAATTAATAATTCATGTGGCTTCAGCAACCTTATTTTCACTGAAGAGACAACGACCCTCTTCGCGGGGTATTAGTAGCTGATTCGTTGACTTCACAGTCAACGTGCGATCATTAGGAACATGCATATGCGGTGAAAGGTCGCCTAAGTGCTTAAAGTGCGACCACGCATTCTATAATGATAAATATTTGTTTCGGGGAGTTGTATGATTTTTTAAATTTATTCACTAGTTTTAAAATGCATGTGAATTCTGAATTTTTAGAGTTTCATTTTAAAACTAACAGGTCTGTTGTAAATGTTTAGAATAAAGTCTTTTATCTATGAATTAGAACTTGAAAACGAAGATCGTATTGTAATCTTCATGAAGCGTGTTTCTGTAATACAGAATTTTAATATTTTATTAAAATAATTTTGAAAATTTAACAAGCAAATTTAAAATAGCTTTTCTATGGTACACAATTAAAAAACCGAAAGCAAATGTGTTACCAAATATTTCATTAGACTTTGCTTTCAGAGGTGTTATATATTTGACATTACTTGTTCAATGCAGTAATGTAAAGGCGAAACGAGAATATGATACAGCTCAATACCTGGTAAGAAACAAGATCTCCGTAAAATCAGGCCGACAGTTGCCGCATAGGCGGGAGTTCTCAATTTACCAACATCTATTTCAAGTATCTGAATGATAAATGGATTCTTATTATGCATGATTTTATGAATATTTTATGTTAACGGTTTCTCTAAGCATTTGAACCGGCAAAGGGATTTAGAAATAGATCTCGAAGTTTCGAATTAAATTCTCTCAGATGAAGTGGGTGGAAAGCGAAATTGACCCATTTATGCTCCGAAAACATTTACTCGTGTTAGCGCAATTCCGGGCCTTTTGCAAGGAAACTCAGGGAATTAATAAGAATATTTGAATTCCTACCTCTTTCGTTTCGTTTAATTTGTTGCACTTTTTACTCATGATATGCTCCAGCAGGACTTTGCAACATTTATAATTTTATTAATTTATTTTGTTTATATAAAGTGTTCCTATAGTCAAGGAACTCTAAGTCCAGAATTGATCATGAACCAAATGAGTCTAAAAATCGAAAAATGTTTCATCCTCGACGACTTAAATGTAATTTAAATAAAAGTCCTCCAAAAAGGCATCTCTTTCTTTAGACGTATAAGCTCTCGTGTACTTTCAGTATTTGAGGGACTGTTTTATGTGATTTCGGCAAAGCTTTGAGGGCTATTTACCTAAGCTTAGGGATGCCTTCTTGGAGAACTTTCTAAGGAAAACTGGATCGTATACACGTTACACATGGGGGAAAACTACGGAAACGCTCATGCAGTCAACCCATTCGCGGGCTTCAAACCTCAGACCGAGCTACCAGCGTTCAGCGACTTTATTACTCGGCCGCTGGTGTTCCCCATATTTGAGAGAACAAACAGGCATCATCGATAGTTAGCTTAAAAATGCTCTCTGAACAATAAAAGCGCCGATCTCTTCCTTTCAAACAAAATTTGGCCACCCAGGTCTTTTAACCTTTGAAGTTAGACATGATTACTGTGGAATCTTTCCAGTTTTCCGGACCTTCGCTTCACATCATGTTACACTACGGATGAATTCACATCTGGTGTGCCCTTGTAGGGATTTATATTTATTTCAACTAACGCGTTAAGTTTAATTTTCTGCTTACTTTGCTATAAGCCTTCATTTTCTCCAATTGTCAATGCCAGAATATTTGAATTTGGTAGCGCGCGTGAAGTAATGCAAATTCTACCTTGAAAAGAAAAGATTTAAATACCGAGTCCTAGAAGGGAAAGTTAGAGCGTTTGGACGAGCTCTGTGCTTTTGTAGCGTGAGCTTCTGTTTTGCATTTATTGCTGGTTTGACATGGCGTAGTCGCCCAGATGGTATAGTGGTTAGGGAAGCCTACTACGGTACCGAAGTGCCCGGGTTCGAATCCCGGAGAAGACATGGATGTTTGTAAATGTATAGTGTCGGTGCGGCATGGCGGCACTCTAAATATGCGGCGAGCCGAAAGTCCTCTCGTGTGGATTGGTGGGAGAGGAGAGGGGTGGGAGACCCCTGGACCCCCCCTCGGGGTGCTCTTCCTCAAAATTGGGGGTGGAAAATAGAAGTCCAACCTCTCTTCGGAGTAGGGTCTGGCAATCCTTCTTTCATGTGGTAATGGACAACGACAACAACAACAACAAACGTGGCGTAATAGCTATTACTTTGTTGCCACTAGATATTTGACGCGGTTATAGGAAAGAGAATTATCTGAGCCCTGTAGAGTAATTCTACTACTTGCTACTATCTTCGAATTTTTAGTTTAGTTCTTGTTAGTTGAGTTACCGCCCGAGCGAGGCGTAGTGTGTTAGCGTCAAGTCGACGCATTGTGAATTTTAAAGAGTTGTGTGATTTCTACACGTACTTCAACTGTCACCATTTGACTGTTTAAGACTATTTGATTAGAAAGACGAAAATCATTCAAAACTGTGTGCCATTGTTGCTGATATAATAAGAGAGAATTATTTTTCTACTCGAAATTTTTTATATAGGTTCCATATCACATCAGAAATGAAAAATGACTATGAATCGTATTTTTTGCATAGTTATTATAGAAGGATTATAGCGATATCGTTCTCTCTGTTGCTAGATGCTTTCCTCTGAATGTAACTTAACTCGTATCGGGTATACCAGCGGAAGTTCGTTTGAGTTCGTTTCTGATCGCTTTGAGTTCGTTTCTGATCGCTTGTAAGCCCTCTAGCAAGAAGATTTACGACTTTTTCTAACCAATTTTCTTTTTTTTTCCAATTTCCACTTCTTTCAGGCCAGATCTTACATTTACTTGTTCGGCCATTTTGTTCTTCCCCTTCGTACAATTTTTGCGTAACTCAGCACTTTACTGGAAGCCATTTTGTTGATTAAGCTTCCATAGTCAACATTCTAAGTTGACTCCCTATGTACCCCCGCCTTTCTGTCCAGATGTCAACACTGGCCGTGACGCTTCATTGGTTCATGTTATGACGTTTTAACCCCCTTTTCTTTTAACTTGCACCTTATTGGTGTTTTTCAAATTCTTTTCTGGTTGCTCTCTATTTTAGAATTTTTATTTCTAGCAACCACTTTTCCATTTTTACACCCTTAAAAATTTTTGCTGCTGCCTTTGGGTACAGGTATGTTCAAATTCTTTTGCTTTGTTTAGCAATAGGTCTTAACAAGACACTTGTATTTTTCGAGTTTTATTTTCCTTTTTTGGTTAACCAAGTCTAAATTTTTTAGCTCATTGGGATCTCCCTTAAGTTATGTAACTTTTGACACGTGCCTAATTGGCTACTTTTTTATTTTTGTAAATTAGCTTTACCAAAATTTTTAAAGGTTACTCTGTAGTCTTTGTTTTTAAGTCTTATGCAAGGCGCTTTGGGAGAAGAAACGATAAGAATTGGGACCTACTGTATTATGTAGATTTTTATCTTTTATTATCTGTCTAAAATTTTTTAGTTTTTGTCTCAATTATTGTCGTTTGATGAAACGCGTAATGGAGTTTACCTATGTACGAGCAATAGTGCTTTTCCCCTGACGAGTCCACTAAACCTCGACGTAGGCTAAATTTCCATTTACTGCCATCTTTGTATTTTTTCTGGTATTTTAATTATGTTTGTGCTTTAATGCTTTTAAGTGTAGCAATTTTTTAAAGTTGATTTTCTTAAATACCAGCATTTGGTTATTGTTTTTTTTCGATTTTCTTTTGAGTAATTAATTTGTTAAAATGTTTTACCTTAGTTATGAGTATCAAATTTACTTTTAGGCGATTGCCTTTAAAATTTTTCTCTTTTTGCTAGGAACAAGTCTACCATCTACTTTTAGGCGATTGCTCTTAGAATTTTACTTCCTTTATTTGGCTTTGATCTTAATTTTGCAGCTCAATGAGCAAAATTTTTGACTAATAGGTCACTTGTTCATCTACTACTTTCTTTTAACTATATATATATATGTTATACCTGCAGTCGAGAGTCCGTATGTTTTCGTAACGAGTGGAAAGGTTGCAGACTGATGACAGACGAATTTCACTTTAAGAACTGCACATCTTTATTCGATTAAAATGACAGCTCATTTTTCTTTGCACGAAGATCACATATTCGATAATAATTTAAATAGTAATACCAGTAAATTTGGAACTCGACTTCATAAATATTTTTAACAAAGGAAAAACGAAGAGACAGAGCAAAACATTTGTACAGAAAAAAAAAATGGTAGAAAGGAATCTGACGAAAAATGGCGCGTAGAGCTAAGCGGTTACATAACAGGTAAGACAGTTCTGGAAAGTACTGGACTAGGGGTGGATGATGTTGAAATTGAGTAAAGTTAATGAGAGGTTGCTGTTTGCGTAGTGCAAAGCCATCGTATTTTTTATATTTTACACACACACATACATATATATATATATGTGATGTACCAAATGTAGTCGTAGCTCAAAGTATCAGACGATAAGTTTAAAGAAAAAACAGGATCAATTTATTAATTTCCATGAAAAACAGCAGTTACAAAAATCAGATCCCCGGAGTAAATAAAAAAGAACAACTAATAACTTTTTGTATCGAAGTTTACTCCATCGTTACATTAATGAAAAGACCCCTCGATATTTCTTTGCGTGTCCTTTTATAAACCTCCGGAAAGGCGGAGCTTCCAAGAAATGACGTCAGCCTCGTCAGCCAATCCAGTTCGCTTTAAATATTGTTGCGTTCTACGGGTTCGTAGATTTGAGAGTATCCGATGAAAACACGATGCAGAACAATAAAAAGCACAATTTATTTACAAGAATCACTATTTACAGCACAGTTCCAAAATTACCTTTAAAAGCGTCGAAAATCTACAATAAATACGCTGAAACAATCAGCAACACAGCTTCAGGCTGTAACTGTAAGGGTAGCTTCACGGCAACACTAAACTTATAATAAAAAACCGTGGAACAATCCCCAATACACTGTCAAGCTATACTGTAAAGATAGCTTCACGGCAAAGCACTATCT
>KK120347.1:28528-79561 GCA_000611955.2 Stegodyphus mimosarum
GTGACTGGGGAAAAAACAAAAAGAAAAGACGAAATTTAAGTTAGGGTTTTAAGCGTATTTTTGACTATGGAATTTTATTATTACATATATATATATATATAGTTTTCTGATTTGTCTAATTTTAAAAAGCATTGGAATCTAGTGATATGCAGGTAAGCTAAAATAAACACAAGACAATTGTTTTCAAGAATCTTTATTCACATTGTAACATACTGCATTCAAGAAACTAGACTAAACAGACAAAACACAAATTTCACAAAACACTCTGATGAAGGGAACAGAATCAATTCTACGGTATTTGATTTCAAGCACGTACTCAAATCTAACAGAAAGATAATAAAAGACAAGCTTATTCTTCTTATACCTCGGTTGAGTAAGAGCAGAAAAGAATACATTTTGCAAATATGAATTTTTAGTCACAAATATGTAGCTTTTGGGATAAGAAAGGATTGAAGTTGCTACTTTATTTTCAGGAGCAAATACAGAATTTGTTTAGTAAACAGATGTAGCTTTCAGTCATCACTCTATTTCGCGTATATATTTCTTGCAAGCGTCATGCGCAAGGATGCCGTGAAAACAGTCTCAGCAGCGACTTGAAGAATTAAGCTTTTTTTAATTAAATAAATTAAAATTTATCTATTTGATATTAGTTTATGATGAAGTAATATTATCGAAAATGTTTTCGATATAATTTGGTTTTGTTAATTTAAATCAGCGGATTTTAAATATACAACTTATGATCATATTTATAAGTAATAATCCTTTAAGCAGTTAATTCATTGTAACTTAGGGAGTTTCAGGTGTAAACGTGTTACGATTTATTTTTATTTTTTACTTTCATTTCAATACTTTGTAAGGTTTATCCTAAGTTTTTAACAGTTATCTTTAGTTAAAGCTACTTTCCTGTCCTTTCTATTTTCAGCTTAGAACTTCCTACCAGAATGTGTTTTCGGAATCGCGTTTAGTACAAATGAGTAAGAGTAGTATTTACGTCGATGCTTCACTGACTTCGTTAGGTTCCTACCGTAGTTGTAAAGTATATCAGCAGAGATTCCAAAAAATAAACCAAACAGAAAACAAATTATCTCCACCCAAAAAAGTAATTAATTTACTTTCCTAATTTTACTACTCCAGCTACTTCAGAATTAAAAACTTCTTACAGTGAAGCACTAAAGAAAATAAATCCAAAGAACAACAGGTTCCAGAAATCGCACAAATCCTACAACTCTTTCAAGATCCTCAATTGTTCAAGCTAACTAATAATATCTCCATTTTAGCTCATCAGATTAAAAGTGCCAAAAATACTGCAGATAAACTTCTCATCGCTTTCAGAACTGTCAAAAGTATGTTGAATTTTGCTCAAGACGCCTAAATTGCTTATCTTGTTTAGCGATGTATACCGAGCGGGTAAAGTCAAGTCTTACAGATCCTGTCTTTATGAGTTCGGGCTTAGCATAGCTTCGGCCAAGAATGGACGCTATTCTGCACTGGCTTTTATTCCAGTTTTTTATTCATTACTTATGTTTTTCGTAGGACAGAAATAGAGTGGTAAAGACACCGTTGTAAATGGTAGTACACCATTCACACAAGCGATGATTCGTTATATAGCCAGAGTTTCTGCCTAGCGCGCGTTCGCCTTTTCGCTACATATCTCTCTTTAAGCTATTACTAGGCTCGGCCGTACTTCAGACCCTTGATAGCTTCGCCGACTAATTGAGATTTAGAGGCCAGCTGCTTAGAATCATGATAGCCTTAGCTCTATGTTTTTAGTAAAGCAAGCTTTAATTCCTATTACTTTGAATTCAAGCCCAAGTGGAGGCTTTCCTATACGCTCTGAGATAGGAGACGACTGTGTTAATTCTTATTCTGAGAAATAAAGGGTAATTAACCCTTCTTGAGTCTTACGTCCCTGTTCGGGCGCCAAATGTGGAGTCCCAATCTCTTATCTAGCAGCTAAATGTGAGGAACGTCGTACACAGATAAGCGAATAATCGCTTGAGTGCGTGAACTGAAACGTAAGTTTCAAGAAGGGTTAATTACCCTTTATTTCTGAAAATAAGAATTAACACAGTCGGTTTCTATCTCAGAGCGCACAGCAAAGCCTTCACTTGGGCTTGAAACTCAAAGTAATAAGAATTAAAGCTTAACTAAAAAGATATTGCCAAAGCTATAAGGATTGTATTAGTTGGGCCATAAATCTTCAATTAGTTGCCGAAGCTATCGAGGGCCTGAAGTACGGCTGAGCCTAGTAATAGCTTAGAGAGAGACGTAGCCCAAAGGCAAACGCGCGCTGGTCAAAAACTCTGGCTCTCTAAAGAAGTCAGTGAAACTTGGACTTAAATACTACTGTTACTTATTTGTATTAAACGCGATTCTGGAAACACATTCTGGTAGGAAATTGTAAGCTGAAAATGGAAAGGATAGGAAAGTAGCTTTAACTCAAGATAGCTGTTAGAAACATAGGATAAACGGTACAACTTTGTAACGCTTTTGAAATTTTTAACGGTAAACACCTCTTTGAGACTTTAGACTGCGTGTTGGAATTTTAAGATTATAAGTACTTCATTTTGATTAATTGAATTAAATTATAATTTAAAGGTTATTTTATTAAAGGCACGATTTTAGGCCAATTTTGCAATTATAAGTAATAGCGCGTTCTACATTGTTTATTGCATAGTAAAAAAGAAAAGGTACTTTATTTTTATAAGAAAATAGAGAGACACCAATATCTTAAGTGTATTTTATGACACCAATATCTTAAGTGTATTTTATTACTTTGTATTTTAAAAACGTAAGTGATCCAGTCATTGACGGCTGGCGACACAAAGTTCCGAATATCGTTGATCTCGCAATGTAGTGACTTTTATTTATTACATCATTACTGTCACTATTCCTATTATTATCACTATTATTATTATTGCTATTATCATTGCTTATTGTTATTACAATGACTCATACCTGTGAATGTGAAGTAAGTTTACAATGAGTATGTTAAGACGCAGTCTTTTGGCTCATAGACTAGTTCGAAAGTGCACTTTTTGTGATTTGATTTCTGTGTAAATGTTGCTATTGTTCCTTCCAATGAATCTGCTTTCAAATTTTAGTGTTTTGTTCCAGAAGGAAATAACACTAAAGATGGAGCGATCAACACACGAAGCTGTAAAAGAAGGCAAAAATTAAACACTAGATTTAAATCTGAAAATGACGCGATATATCTGGTGAGCTTTTAAAACGCACCTGATTGGGAAACAGGACATGGAGAGTTTTACGAAGAATAGCTGCACTAGTACGATGCAAATCTACGTTTAAGATCAAACTCTAGTACACAGAAGGTAAAAGATGTTGTAATAAAGCGTTTGTTACTGCCAGAACGTTTTCAAATTTGGTCTGACGCAGGGTAAATTCGGGATAAAGTTAAGACTGAAAAAACATCAAAGGAGGATTTTTTACTTTTCTAATCAGTTTAGGAAAAGCCCGATCCCTGCTATTTAACACGCTATTTAAAGAAAATAATCAAAGTTTATTAATACATAGGACATAGGCACTGCAAAGTTTCAAGAGGGAATGTTTTCAATTAACGCTAATAAAGATGTTAGATGACAACATGTGAAAGTGGTTAGTGAGGATATTTTCGGTTTACATACAGCGTTCACTAATGGGAAGAAATTGTAGCAAAATCGTTTATTTGATTTCACGGTTTCTTAGACAGTTTAATTATGCATCAATGCAAAGGCTGTTCGCATATTTGTTTGCACGATTTTCCTTGTATTTTACAGAAATTAGACTTTTTGTCTTGTTTCCTTTGATAACCCTAATTCGTCACTAACTTTTCACACCTTAAATTCCAAGCCAATAAAGCCTCTTGCACAATCGTAAGAGTTATTTTACCCTGTTCTCTTCAACAGATTTCCAAAGTCCAAGGACGGTTGTAGGTCAAAGTCTGGACAATCCGCTTTTGAAAAGTCCAAAAGCTCAAAAATCCATTGGAAGTGCATCAGGAGATATAATAAAGATACGAGAAAAGCGTATGGCGTTGATAACAATTTCTTGTTCCATTTTCTCCCGGAAATTAACAGTGGACTTTGACGTGTGGCTGCTTGCTTTGTTTCGATACTGTTCTACTGATTGATGGAACTGTGGATAAAGAGAAGATATTTCATATTTGAAAATTCGGCACAAAATATGTTCCTGATAACATGTGGAATTGATCTTAATGGTTGTCTCCGTTCTCTATGCTTTTTAATTTGCTGTTCTATGAAAAACCAAGAACATTCGAACAGCATTGATGATTTTTTTATAGGTGACACCAAGCATTTCAATGATTACTCAACTGTTCTCTGACTTGGCGGATTTTCTTTTAATATTAAAGATCTTATTGTTAAGGATTTCATATTTATTTAGCTGTTTATTTAGAATTGTAATTAAAATTGCTTTATTTTTCCGTGCAACGCAGACGATTTTTGAAGAGAAAGCTGCATAGGAAAAATAAAAATAAAAGAGCGCGTGCATTTAATATTTGTAGCAAACTTGCTTTTAAGCAAGAAGGAAGGAGATGAGAACTCTGGCAAACGCCGTTTCCTCCAGTCCAGTCATTTAATATTTAATAAATAAATATCTCGTGATTACTGTTGCCATCCAGAAAAATCTAGAAAAATCAAGATTGTTCTACTGATAATTAAAAAGCTTATAAAAGCCGAATTGAAACACCTCATCTCTGTTGTTGTAGTTGTAGCTGTTTAAGGCGAACTGCTTGTTTGTTTACTTAATGTTGCAGCGATTTCCCTGTGAGATAGAATTAGTTTATCTGTTTTGAATTGAGTTTTGTTAAACGTTTGAGATATTGTGATATTGTGCGAATATCTCTGAAGAAATATTTCAGCGCTTTGATTTATTTCTTGTGGAAAGAATAAATTTTGTTAACTTTTTAACGACTTGTGCATTCAATCCATAAAGAACCCGTACGCACACAATTTTATCTTTGCAACAGTTGGAATATTCCGTTTTTTTTCCTTGAATATGCATTTAGAAAAGATTTTTGACTTGAAGCTAAACTTTGGTGTTTTTCCCCTCTTTACAATATTACCTATCGTAGCTTTAGATATCGAAAAGCCATGACTTTGACAGCTTTTTTTAATAACTAGACATTAATCAGTTTCGTCGGAAATATAGTCTTCCATCCATCACTTCTTTAAAAGCGCCATTTCGAATGAAAACAAAACTGTGAAGTAGCAGACGATAACTTATACTCTTAAAAATATAGTTACAGTTAAATAAAGTTCCAAGTGGGCAAAATTTTTTTATAGCAAAGCAAAATCCTCTAAAAATGTGCGAACAGCCTCTCTATTTCTTACATAACGAAAATCAATTTTGGTAAGAATGTTCGCAGAATTGCTTGAATTAGTTAAATGTTGATATATTTTTCTTATGTTAAGTATTGTTATATTAATGGTTTTAGAAGTTTTATATGCACATCTGTGTAACTTACTAAGTACATTTTAGGCTCATATATGCCGAAAGTATAAGGAAGTCTTAAAATCTGCAGCGGTTAACAAATCAAAAAAATGATCTTTTACCACTGCCTACAAAAAACGGTTAATTTATAGTAAGAACTTTTACAGTTTGTAGCTGTGGAACAAATTAAAAAAAGTATCCTTTACCACAGCGTAGGTAAACTGTGTAATAAATCCAGAGGGATTTTGTATGTCTGATCAATTTTTAATCTAACTCGACATGCAAATTCGAAGCATTCAAAGGAAATGTCTATCCATAAATAGCTGAGTAAATAAATGTACCGAACATTGCTATTTAATCTCCAATACGATTCAGAACAAAAGGGCTGCTTCCATGGGTTCCTTCTGTGGTTTTGCTCATGTTAGTGAATACGAGGAAGTCTTCTATGACGAAATGGAAAAGTAAAAGTACAGCTTTACTGAACATTTTCTTAAACCTTTTTGCAAACATTGTTTGTTAAAAATAAGATCGATTGCAGTTAAGTGCTGATTTACCATGTAATTTAGTGCAAAAAAAACTTAAAGTAATAAAACATTAGAATATCATATATCTATTCCTTGGAATTTAAATTCATTTGCTTAGTTGCTTCCGATTTTTTCTTTCTATCTCGGCAATTCAGAGCTCACATGATTTGACATAAATCCTTAACCTCGTGACTTATCAATTTATTGACATTTCTCAATATTGCATTCACAGTGAGTGAACTGTTCATTCAACAAACTTTGCTAGATGATCGTGAAGTTAAAATTTCTTAGAATTTAATCCTTTCATATTATAGTTCGACATTTCTTTTATTGCTCGCTTCTCAAGACACTTTTCTTATTGCTAATGATGCATAGTACTGGTAGCAACTAAAATCTTCCTCATCCCAAAAGCTTATATTTAAACTCACCGATGTTTTATGTAGCTGAATGATAGCGCGAAAGGTAGGCATAGATATTTCCGTATAAAATATAAGCTCCTTCGTAAGCTTTCTTATTTTAAGAATACCACAAAATCGGGTATTGTTTAAAATTTAAAGCAAAAATGTTTGAAATCTTATTTCGACATGAATAGAGCGTATTACCTAATTTGGTACTTCCGTATTCATTGGTACATGTGCTTTCCATAACTTTGTTAGCTACAACATGTCAGTAAATATCCATCTGTTTTTTGGAACTATGTAAACTGTGCAAATATCAGTAACAGAAAATCTGTAAAAGCAATCTTAAACAGTTATTCTTTCCAAATAAATTATTTTCCTTTATTCTAACCTATAACTGTGCTTATTTAATTTCTGAGGTTTCGTTGGAGTGATGTATAATTGTATTTTCAGGAGTGATGAATAATTGTTTTTTCAGGAGTGATGTAGAATTGTTTTTTCAGGAGTGATGTATAATTGTATTTTCAGGAGTGATGTATGATTGTTTTTTCAGTAGTGATGTACAATCGTATTTTCAGGAGTGATGAATAATTGTTTTTTCAGGAGTGATGTACAATTGTTTTTTCAGGAGGGACGTACTACTGTATGGATGTATGATTGTAGTCTCATGAGTGATGCATAGTTTTATTTTCAGATGTGATGTATAACTGTACTTACCAATGTTCCTTAGTTTTTTCAGGAGTGGTGTATAATTGCATTTTTAGGAGCGAGATATAAGTGTACTTAGCAATGTTGATTTCTGAGTGTTTTAGAAGTGATGTTGTAGAGACATTAGGTATATTTTGAAAGCAGGAGAGGTGAAAAATGAGCAATGCCCTTGCCGGGAATCGAACCACGGACCTCTCGAATACGCGCCGAGCGTGTTGACCACTACACCACGAAGGCATGCCAAGAAGGCGGGAGAAATGCCTTATATATTCCCCTTTTTAAAGAGCGACTGGGGATTAGGGGACCCAGTCGCCAAATTCTGGTGTTGCAGAATCATCATCCGCCACCCTTTTTACTTCGGGCGTCACTGTAGAGATATTAGAATTTGGAAGTAGGAGACATGAAAAATGAGCAATGCCCTAGACGAGACTCGAACCAGGGACCTCTCGAATACACGCCGAGACCACGAAGCTGACCATTACGCCACGAAGGTATGCTAAGAAGGCCTGAAAAATAGCTTATAATGTATAATTGTATTTTCAGGAGTGATGTATAACTGTATGGATGTATGAGTGTATTTACAGAAGTGATGCATAACTGTACTTACCAGTGTTAATTTCTAAGTTTCTCCAGGAGTGATATATAACTGTGCTTCAGGAGTGAGGTATAAATGCACTTATCAATGTTGATATCTGAGTTTTTTTAGGAGTGATGTATAATTGTGTCTTTAACAGTGATTAACAGTGATTTAACAGTGTATTTAACAATGTTATTGTATTGGTGTATAATTATACTTTTAGAAGTGATGTATAACTATATTTTTCAGTCCTGATTTCTGAGGTTTTAAGAAGTGGTGTATAATTGTATTTTTAAGAGTGATGTACAATTCTTTTGTTGTATAGTTACATTTTCAGGAATGACGTATAACTGTATTTCTCAGTGTTGATGTCTGAGTTTTTTTTCAGGAATGATGTATAATTTTATTTTCAGGCGCAATATATAACTGTCCTTATGAGTATTGGTTTTTGAGTTTTTTCTGGAGTAATGTGTAATTGTATTGGAATAGATTCATTTTTGATTCTTCAGCTCTTACGTTGGTTACGTCATAAAACATAATTTAGAATTATGAGTGAAAATAACTACAGAATTATGAGAAGAAAGATTTATGACTGAAAACATAATACTGTTACGGTCAATGAGATAAGTTTCAGAAGTGCCGCCCAACCGGTATAGTGGTTAGCGTCGCTGACTGCCGTGCCGAAGGACTCGGGTTCGAATCCCGGAGAAGGCATGGATGTTTGTATATGTATAGTGTCGGTTCGGCATGGCGGCACTCTAAATATGCGGCGAGCCGAAAGTCCTCTCGTGTGGTTTGGTGGAAGGGGAGAGGGGTGGGAGACCCTCGGACCCGTCCCCCCCGGGGTGCTCTCCATCAAAATTGGGGGGCGGAATTGAGCCAAATCGCACTGTCACTTGTTAGATGTTCAAGGCATTGCCAACGACAGGCGTAATCTTGCGCTCCTTGAAACGAGAATTCTCATGGGCTTGGGCTGACTTTGTCAGACAAGTGAGCACGAATAACAACAGCAGTTTCAGAAGTGGAATATGCACAGTAGTATAAGCTTCACTCAATTAAAAGGCATAATGTATAAATATATGTTAGTATCTGCAAGCAAATTCCTGAATTTGTATAGTCAATTCTACAGTGAAATAAATGCCTTGCATTTTAAAAGGAAAATATTGCAAAATTCAAATAAAACACCGTTCTGAAGGACGTACTGTCAAACTTTTAAAAGAAACGATTTCGTTTTACACCGGCAGACATGTGCAACCTGCAGACATGTGCAACCTGCTACATGTGCAACCTTTTACACCTACAGACGAGTGTTTTAGAACTTAAAAAAAGCATTTTTTAACTGTCTTATTACCATGTTCTAAGTTTATGTAGCATTTTGCCATGTACTGTTTACTATGTTCAAAATTTACGCAGCATTTTCAAAGATCATAGACTGGGAATACGAAAGCTGCAGTTATAAGGTATTTCTCCCGGCGTCTTCGCATGCCTTCGTGGTGTAGTGGTCAGCACGCTCGGCGCGTAACCGAGAGGTCCGTGGTTCGATTTCCGGCGAAGGCGTTGCTCATTTTTTTAATTCTCCTGCTTCGAAATAACCCAATGTCTCTACACACTTATGATGCTATTTCATCTTTTTTTTTCCTCATTAGGCATTTGGTGTACATTATAACTTCTGCAGTTGTTGATCGAGTATGGGTTTGGTACAACTAGCAGAATAGGAGGAAGAGATCTCGAAGAAAATTCACTTAAAAAGATAAAATGAAATATCGACAGAAACCTTGCCGACTAATGAAGATCGGACTCATAAAGACATATCTATGAATCTATCTATTTGGTGAACCATATGTTATGATGACTATCTTTTGATCGTGACTCACATCCTGAAGAAGAAGTTATAACTGAGAGTGATGGTGATAAGTTTACAGGTGAATAAAAGCAAGGACCAAGAAATTTGAGTAATACAACAAATATGGCTGGTTACTCCCGCAGATACAGGGTCATTTCATTTGATGATCTGTATGACTGAATTTTTAGATTAAAGTAACCAGATGACCTAGATTGCCCAGGGCAGTTTCGATTTTTAATGCAGTGTGCCGCATTGAACTCATGCTTGATACAAGATTTGCAACCTAATACATGATTTCGTAATGAGTCGACAAGGATTTCTTAATGCTACTCCATACTGTCAGAGACACGTTTGTGTGATCAGAAATATGTTCAGTAATCTAGGGTTTCAGATATTCGATTTTGGGAGTTCGCAACGTCCTCAAAAAGAGTGTTTTATAAGAGAAATTCTGGGTTCCATTTGTATTTCGTTTCTTACTTGACAAAACTGACAGAGCATTTAAAATCAACTACAGAATTTTAAATTATTTACCTTCGAAAAATATTGTTGATGAAGAAGCTTGAAGCAAGTTTTAACTTTTGCAAGAAAATACCCGGAGAAATCAATAAAATTAGCGCACATTGAAGAAAGCCTGTGATGACCGAGAAATTATGAACTAGTGTTGCCTAGGCGGCGAATTGGTACCCATATGATCTTGCACTGTCACACATCCTACAATCCTATACTACAACTCCGAAGCGACAGACTGACAGCAGTATCTCGTCGGCTACGTTTGAACACAAGAAGCACTGGCTGATGCAATACATGTAATGAAGAATCAGGCCATTTAGGCGCCGCAGATGACGTTTACGCATTCGGCAGATTTTTGGAAACACGTCATCATCGGAATGAAAATCGAAGGGTGATTACACATCGTATAGTCCTCCGCAAGGCAAAACTATTGTGTCGTATCGATAACAATGAGCACGAGTGGAAGCCCAAATACCAAGCAGACTCGCAATAAAAGGAAATCAAAGAATCATTTAGTAGTCCCTTACAGATCCAATGGCTGCCCGATTCATGAGCAGCTGTAGTGTTTCAAGTGAAAGTCGTTGCTGAATGTCTCCAATAAGCTAATTTACTGCACTAAAACATCAACAGCTTCGTTTCCAACGAAGTCATACCAGAGGCAAGTGGAGAGTCAAGGAACGGCAGTCCATGACGTCGAACGATGAGTCACGTTTCATTCTGGGGATTGGGTGATCGCTATATGCGGGTGTGAAGTCACCCAGCCAGCTGCACAGAGCTAACCTTACGGTCTAGCGGCACAGGTTCTGAAATGCATCCATTATGGCCTGATGGGATATATCTTAACATACTTTGTAGTGTTTTGTGGCACATTGCTAGCACAATTGTGTTAAATTAAATGTATATATGTTCTGCGTGTAGACAAAGAACCGAAATACATAGTTCATCCATTTGATGCAACCCGTTTTCAACAGTAGTCGCGGCTCGCAGAGCTCAACACGTCACTCTGGGCGTGGAGCGAAGAAGCGATGAAGGACCGGTCATTACGCCCTCACTCTGGTGGCCGACACTATCCTATGCGACTGCAGAGGCTTCCCGTTTTGATAGTATGAGCTGGGCTCGTCTATTTTATATTTTTAGAGATGAGACTTTCAGGTTAAACATCTCAGACCATACAATAAACGACTTTGGGGAATCTAACCCAGTGTAATAATCATTTGAATACATATTGCAAAATTTGTGTAGGTCCACTACATGGCTCACCCACTGAACGGCTCCTTATGTGGCGGGTGGTCACAGGCTTGAAATGTCAGGAGGTCGTCAATATTCATGTACACCGCGCACGTTCTGGGAACCCAACCTCTGGGCGGTGGATTACAATAATTCTTATACACAGCAAGATGGGTGTGGAGCTTATGAAGCTGAAGAAAAGCAAGTCGTCAGATTTGCCTCCTTCCAGACGGGGCTTTCGACATTGAATTTCTGTGGGCCCCCGAATTTATGGGGTTGTAAGCCTTACGCAGTCTCAGAGGTTACAGAAACACCAAGTTCGCGTATTTCATACTCCGCCAGAGGATAGACTAGCAGAGTACAGATCTCAACCAGTACAATGAACTAGCCTTCAGGTGAAAGCTCAATGGTCTATGGATTAAATTGTGCAGCTATATATTCTATTTGTAGTCTTAAAGCGCTATTCAATCAGAATGATGCTCGCGTTCGCATTCGGTATGTAGTCTAGGATTGTTTACGTCATGCGCAGAGACTTCCATAGTTATCCTTTTCCCCGAACCCGTCTTCTGCCGAGCACGCCCGCAAGTAGAGGAAACGTGAATGCCTGGGAGCAGAATATCGCTGCGCCACACTATTGACTATATACAGCCCTCCGTTCAAAAGGCGCGGCTTCATCTGTCACAGAACAATACCAGTCTGCTATTGAACTCAATAATGGACCATTTTGCTACTTGTATCACAACCTGCAGTGGTTTAAGGCCCTTATGAAGCGAAGCGAACTATCCTCTAAAAGGTATTCACTAATCTCCTTTCTGCTCTGTTTTCGAAGTCGTATGAAGTTTATATATATATATTATCTTAATGTTTAAAACATTTTACTTATATCTAGTGCTTCCTTCTTGTTGCGCTAATTTCATTCCTAAGCGTACATTAAATTTAACACAATTAAGCATGTAGTACAGATGGACAGATGAAAATTAGAAGTATGCATCATATTGCAATAATTAGTCAAGTATTTATTAGAAAGTTATGTATTGCAAGAACACACGACCAATATCACTAGCAAATTATTGTGTATGGGAATAACAGATACCAATAAATACGAAAGTACCACTAATTTCTACCTTCACACAGAAATCATACACTACAGACTCTCAGGCACTTGATTGACCATTTGTTCTATTTGTATGAAAATAGATTCCCTAGTGCGTTAAATATAATATTTCGATGAGTTCATAAAATCCGAAAAATTATTTCTTAATTGAAAGTATATATTACTCATATGAGTATTTTAAATTTACTGTTTACTTAGTTTTATCTATATTTTATATTTTAAGGGATTCTACTCCTAAACTGCCTTTTTCCTAAATTGCCTTTTTTGCTCAAGAAAATGTTTCTATCCAGTAAGTAATACTTTGTCAAGAAGGATCTGTAATGGTAAATATCATCCGATGTTAGTTTGGTTGAAAAAATGCTAAAGGATCTGGTACCTGAATCGTATCACGCTGGACTAACCGCCACTCTTTGTGGATTAAATATCAGAAACTAGTTTTGAAATCTAATGCTAATGATAATTAAACTCCAGGTATTTAGACGAGGTACTTAAACGTCAATTATAGTAGAAAGTTAAATACGTAACATAATTCCTATGTCAGATATCTAATGTTAGTAAGTGCAGAATCCAAATGTTTTGGAATTCTAGCCAGAAAGAATACAACACGTCCGAATATTGTTTTTACAAAAATTGCATTGGTTGTTCTCCTGGATGAAATGTGCATTCACTCGAAAGTACGCATCAGAATGTTTTCTTCAGTTATTGTCTTTCATGCTGACAAAGGAAGTATTACCGAAAGTAAATGGATAGATAAAACAAGATAAAAACATTGATAAAACAAGATAAAAGTAAATCACACTTAAAATAATTAAATTAGGTGTTTAGGCAAATAAAAAATTTCATCGCCTAGTTTCTCAGGAAAGGAATTAAATGAAATTCTGATTTTGTTCAAGCATACTATCTGCATGATTTTCTACAAAACAAAACTTAAAAATTAATGCTTATTTATGTTCTAAAACTTTCTAGTTCAAAACAATTTCTAAATCTAAATAAGTAATCATGTATCTTTTTTAAAACAAAACATTGCTAAATAAAGAAATTCTATTTTAGTCACGCAGAGGGAAGAAATTTTTATTTGCCAAACCAAATTACCCAGATCTTTTTCAGTTAGAAGGAAACAATAATATTAACACTTATTTTCGCTAGCACTAAAACTCACAAAATAATATAAACTGATAAGAAATAGTTCTGAAAATTAAATAATCACATTTTAATTTTTGAACAAAGAAATTATATTTCACTCTTGCAAATCAAAACGCCGAACTATTTCTAATCAACTAAACATGAGGTATAATAAAAATGTAATATTTAGCTTCTTAAAGTATACCATTTTATTAACTTTCAATCAATGAAAAATTAAAAACACGTAAAAAATTTCGCACAAATTTAATTTTACTTCGTCTACAAAAACGGAAAGCAGACAGGTATATCGATATACTTGGAATCTTAACGATTAAAATTCTATATTTATTTATTCGAAGCTTAAAACTGGACTAAACAAATGGAAATACATCACTTAGAGGAGACACAAAAAGTTATTTAGAAAACATGCTGCGTTCTTTTCTTACCGACGCGTAAAAGGTCTCTACTACGTCCTGAATTTATTGTTCTATATGAATGATGCCGTATAATAGTATAATATAAACTCATGTCCATAAATTAAGGATAATTCGGAGTCAGGCGGAAATCGAACTCTAAAATAATTATATCACCTGTAAAATCACTACACACATCTTCAAGAATCATATGCAAATTTCAGGAAGTAACCAGATGACAACGATGGTACGTCACAATGACGAGAGTGTAAGTGATATATAAGGAATACAGGCAAAGAAGTAAAATTGTTCGCAGGCGCTTTATAAGCATTTCGGTGCAGTAACCGAATAGTTATGACACAAAGGACGCATTTGGATGATTTTTTACGTGGTAGAATGATCGGCCGTCTAGAATGTGGGCGTACCCAACTGGAAGTATCAGACGAACTTGGAATTGCCCAGAATGTCATCTCCAGGCTTTGGCAACGATTCCAAGATGATGGTAATGTGAGTAGGCGTTACAGCACAGGTCGCCCCAGAGTTACAACGCCGAATGAGGACCGGTATTTGGCAGTTAATGCCAAAAGAAACAGGCGGAGCCCAGCCTCAAACCTGTCTCGTCAGCTCTCTTCAGCCACTGGTACGACAATTTCAAGGCAGATCGTTCAAGGCAGACGCTTAGGGCAGATTGATCTATATGCTCGTAGAGCTGTCAGATGCTTTCCACGTATTACAACTCACTGTCGCCTGCGGTTAGCCTGGAGTAGAGAGCATGCATTGTGGACACCGCAACAGTGGGCTTGTGTGATGTTTTCTGACGAGTCCAGGTTTAGCTTGCAGTCTGATTCTCGCCGGAGTTTCATATGGAGAGCTCCAGGTACCTGTTACCACCAAGAAAACATCATTGAACGACACCGTTACGGTGGTGCAAGAATGCTCGTTTGGGGTGGAATTATTCTGGGTTCCAGAACGGACCTGCATGTTCAAATTGGAACCATGACAAGCCAAATCTATCGGGACGTCATTCTGGAACAACACGTACGTTTGTTTCGGGGCGCCATGGGCGCACAATTTGTGTTTATGGATGACAATGCCCGTCCTCACCGTGCAAACATCGTAAGCGAATGCCTTCAATCGGAGAATGTCACCCATATGGACTGGCCAGCATTCTCCCCGAACTTGAATCCAGTAGAGCACGTGTGGGACATGCTGGGCCGAGGAGTTGCAGCCCGTCAACCTCCTCCTACATGTCTACCAGAACTTCGGAGAGCATTGCTTTTTGAGTGGTGTAATATCCCCCAAGATCAAATCGATAATTTGATACTCAGCATGCCTAGGCGTTGTACGGACTGTATTGCATCGTCTGGGAGACATGCAATGTATTAACAATCATACCAACCATGTAATATTGGTTTTTTGTAAATAGTTTTTTTTTGTAATTTGCTCCAGGGAGAAAAAATCGCCAATTTTTTTAATAATATCAAACATATAGCATCTTTTTTTTGGTCTTTATCTTTTGTTTAATAAATAAGCTTTACAAATAAGTCAAATTTGTTTTGCTTCTAACTCTTCCTTTGCCTAATTTTGCATTATCCTTAATTTATGGACATGAGTGTATTTCTAAGTCCAAAAGCAGCTCATGCGCTATAAAATATAGCACTTTCACACCTAATTTATGAAGCTGAGACAGCATACTGGGGAATTAACAGTACTCTGTAGCCATTGAGATTACCAGAGTAAATAATATTAAATACTCAGAAATATTTCTCGGTTACATGACAACTCATAATTCTACCATTGTTTTAGCTTGTAACAAATGTTATGGTAAGTTAAGCTAACTGACAAGGAACCTGAACTAGTTGTTACACGATGACTACTGGCAATCGATTTGCCAGAGTACTTTTGTAAACATCTTGCCGAGTATACTGGCAAACACCGAAATTGCCCCTTGGATTGAAATAAATTATTAAATGGCATTTGTTTTTGGCAACCATGTGAGATCTATTCTTGAAATTAAATTCTAATTACGAGCTCACTGTTACAGTTAACGAATATCTTTAAACAGGTTTTTGAACGAAAGGACTTCCACTGCAAGCGATTTTTTAAAAATGCTTTTTAATATATGATAACTTGTAAGGATTTATATTTATTTTAAATAACCAGTTTAATTTAATTTGAAGCTCCTTTCCTGTAAGCCTTCATTCCCCTAATTGTCAATGCCAGAATATTTAAATTTGGTAGCGCGCGTGAAGGAATGCAAATTGTACCAGTGGCGGAAAAGGTTTAAGTGTCAAGTTCTAGAAGGGAAATTTGGAGAGTGTGGGAAAACTCTGTGCTTGTTGTAGCGCGAGCTTCGGCTGGCTCAGTATCTATTGCTGGTTAAACGTGGCGTAACAGCTATAACCTTGCTGCTGCTAAATCTTTAACGCTCTGTTAGGAAACAGGATAGTTTGAACACCGTAGCATAATTCTACTACTTGTGAATATCTTCAAATCATTAGTTTAGTTCTCACTGTTTCAGTTACCGCCCAAGAAGAGGCGTAGTTTCTTAGCGTCGAGTTGACGAATTGTAAATAATTAACGAGTGTAATAAAGGATAAATTTAACCCTTCTTCTATGTAGTCACTACTCTCCAGATTTCACACAAAAATTAGAGAAGGAGATCTTACAAACTGATTAAAGAACAAAGACACAATCTGGTGTCAATTTTGCTTCTAAGGTTTATTAGATATAAATTACTGTTCAATTAAGTACAATGTCTCACAAAAGTGATGGGACACTTGTGCTTTACAAAAGGAAACCGTAATAAAATAAATTAAAAAAACATGTACAAATTTTTTGTGGGTGTGTTTCATACTTAAATTTAGCAACAATTATTACATAACATACATTTTCTCAAAATATTAAAATATTAATTTAATAAAAATACAATTTTTTAGAACGGAGCAAAAAATGGCTCACATAAGTGATGGGACACCATTAGACTATGCAACAAAAATCGTCTAAAAATATTTTTTGTGGTTTCTATTTTTACTCAAAAGCAATTGGCAATAATTTATAAAATCGTCTGCATTATTTCTTTCCAGTTTGTTTTGGAATTTGTGTGTTTTTTAGCTCCGTGCAGCCACGAATGCTAAACGAAAAGAAACGTTGCCTGAAATTCGAAAATTAGTTAATTATTTGCATATTGAACGTGGAAAATCTATTAGAGAAACTGCTGAAACAGTTAACTTGAGTCATTCGACAGTTTTCAATATCACTAAACGATATAAAAGGAATCATATGATTCAGGATAAAAGAAGACCTGGCCGACCATCAAAGCTATCCAATGGAATAAAGCAAATTATCGTTCGAAATATTAAAAAAAATCCGAGAATGAGTGCTCATAAAGTTGCTGTTGATTTACAAGCATTATATGGAGTAATTTTTAATTCTGAGACTATTAGAAGAGTAATTCGATCTACCGGATATCACGGTAGAGCAGCCAGGAAAAAATTCTTCGTAAGTGAGAGGAATAGAAAACTCAGACTGGCTTTCGCAAAATCCAACATAAATAAGAATTTTGATTACTAGAATGAAGTTATACTTGTTGATGAGAGTAAATTTAATATATTTGGTTCTGACGGTAGAATCTTGGTGCGGAGAAAACCCAGGGAAAAATTTTGCAAACAGAACTTGGTGCCAGCAGTAAAACATGGTGGAGGAGAAGTTATGGTATGGGGGTGTATGTCGTCCGCTGGAGTTGGTAATCTTGTTTTTATTGACAGTATAATGGATCCGTACAAGTATATTGGCATATTAAATCAAAATTTGAAATCTTCAGCACAAAAATTGAACCTTCATAACGATTTTAAATTCTACCAGGACAATGACCCCAAGCACACTGCTTTGAACGTTAGATTCTGGCTGCTGTATAACTGTCCCGAAATAATAAAAACACCACCAGACTTAAATCCCATAGAGAATATTTGGCAAGAATTGGAATCAAGAATTCGCAAACACACCATTTCTTCAAAACAACAATTAAAATCGGTGCTTCAAGAAGAATGGGGTAAAATCACTCCAGAAATCACAAAAACATTATTCGAATCCATCCCAAGAAGATTAAATCATGTTTTAAAAGTAAAAGGAAATCCAATAAAATATTAAAACCTTTTAAAAAGTAAAATTTTTGGATAAATATTTGGTGGAAAAGTAAGTGTCCCATCACTTATGTGAGCCATTTTTTGCTCCGTTCTAAACAATTGTATTTTTATTAAATTAATATTTTAATATTTTGAGAAAATGTATGTTATGTAATAACTGTTACTAAATTTAAGTATGAAACACACCCACAAAAAATTTTACATGTTTTTAAAATTTATTTTACCACAGTTTCCTTTTGTAAAGCACAAGTGTCCCATCACTTTTGTGAGACACTGTATAAAGCGTAAATTACTGACTATCACTGGAATGGGACGTCTTTTGTTAGTATAAAAAATATTGTTTTATTTAAATTACAACTATTTTGCTCTTCAAAAAATAATCTTTTATTTTATCTGATATTTGCTATTGGAAGATATATGTTGAAACCAGCATCATATTGAATTTATTTGTTAAAGTGGAACTGGTGAACTACGACCACTCTTCAAGAGTTATTTAGTCATGTAATATTCTAAAACAGTTATGCAGGCATGCTAAATGATTTATATTTCCTTTTTCTTGTTTACTTGGTTTTTTCTTGTTCAAGATTTGCCTGCTATGTGCAGGTAAGTTTAGTTCAACATTTTAAAAGAATGATTACTTAAATACATAATTAATAATTTCATGAATATTGATTGACAAATTTTTTTAAATTTCGTTCGAACTAACGTTTTAATATTTTATCAAACTTTTTTTATAGATAGCAATCTACATACCTTAAAAAGAGAACCTTTTAATTAAAAAGATTTAGTGATTCTGTTCTTGAAACTAATATCATTACAAATATTTTCTACAGTTCTTAAATTTTTAATAGTTTATCAAAAGGTTTTATAATAGATGCCTAGATTTATTTCGTAATAACAGGAGTTTTAAATTAAAACGATTTGGCAATTCTGTTCTTGAAACTAACATTATTATTAAAAAAATCAATCAAACATTTCACCCGCAGGCGTAATAAGTTTCATACTATTCAGCGAAGCGAAATTCCATTTCTTTGAATCCCAATAAAATTCCTTCTTTTCCAAGCCTAAAGAAATAAAACGTAATGTCAAATAAGGCCTAGGAAATCACGAAGTGTTCCAAATTCTTTTCCTGGGGGAAAATTCAGAGAATAGAAAGGGATTCGTTTTCTGTTTGTACTGGAGAACCAGAAGAAAAAAATTCTAATACTAAACTTTGGCAAGAAATTCATGAAATCTACAACTTTTAAAGGTAAATTGAAACTAATATATTACTTTTTGACGTCTAAAGGTAAAATTGAACTCGCTAAAATTTCCTCTAATTTCAAACTATTTTTTCTTTTAAATAATTCTTTTAAATAAATTTTAAATAATAAAATAGATTCGTTGTTTAAATGCGAGAAACTTTAAATCAAATCACTACATGCTTGTTGAAAGGCCAAGGCTATGGTAGCGTTTCTCAAAAGTTTTGCCTAAAATTATCTTAGTCATCGATGTTCATGTTCCAGAAATCTTTATTTAAAATTATTGTATATCATAGCTTTTTACTCACGCTGAATCTTTGGAATATTTTGGCTTTATTCGTATTATTTATTTGTTTAGGAAACCACCGCTAAATTTCTTACAGATTATACTATTATTAAACATCATTACTATTACCTTTTAATTATCAAGCTCTTGTGAACTTAAAAATGCAGACAAAAATGTGTCATTATTTCTGACAGTTTGCTTTGGAGAAAAAAAAGAGAACTTATAATTTTCTCACGTTTGGGGACATTAAAAAATACTTTTAAATGATATAAGTTGAAAATTCTACCGTAATATCAAAGGCTATTCCAATAATACTCGTAATTTTATAGCAAATTTACGAATATAAAACTAGACAAAATATTATTCAGCAACAAAATTATATATTATTAGCATGCTCATTATTATTTCTCGAGAAATTAATAACCATATCCTTTAGAACAGCGGTTCTCAACCTATTGAACCTTTTGAACTATTTTACAATTATTATTTTTCCACTTCTCAACAGAAATATGAAAAAGAAACATATTTTGCCGTTTACACAACCTATTGGATATTTGTATTAAATACGCACTCATAAAAAATATTAGATTAAAAATTGGTTACCATTTTAATTATCAAAATTTAAGTTATAATACTTTAATTCTGAAATTTAGTGCGAAATTTGGGCCTCTTTAAGAGAGATCAATTTCTTTATGTCTGGTTTTATTTCTCGTAGTTTTAAGCGTAAATTCGGATCCACTTTTCATTTTGCTCTGTATTTATTTTTCAAATATAATGGGGAAGAAATAGGTTGTGCGAAAAGGAAATAAAAATTTAATAGTTTTATTTGAAATGCCTTTAAATTCTTTTCATTTCAGCCGAAAGTCAACAAATATGTTATTTTTGAGATTTTCAGTTGAAATTCGATGACAGGAAATTTCTCTCTCAATTGTTTTTTTCCTTCACGACATAAACGTTCACATACATTTGAACAAAATGAATTTCTAATCCAATTTTCTTTTTCATAATCCTGAGGAAAATGCATGTTGAAATTACTTATCAGTGATGATTTTTAATGTTGGATGCTTATTCTTCTTTTATTTTCAAATTATTTTCGGTTGGAAAACATTCTAAAAGTGGTAAAAAACTTAAAATGTTATTATCGAATTCTTTCATTTTTAGCTCGAGTTTTTTACAATTGCATTTATTTTACCTCTAATGGTAATTAAATTAACCCTTTGTCCTTGTAATCCTAAATTTAATTCCTTTAACATATTTTGTAACGTTCCAAAAATATCAGCTAAATAAGCTAAATGCGCCAACCCCCATAATTTGCTAAATAAACATATTTGCAATTCAATTTTTGAATCACAGGGGAAATTTGAATTTCTGGTCGAAGTTCAAAAAGACGATTTAAAGCTTTGGCTCTGGAGAACTATCTTAATTCGGAATGCGACAAAAATGTTTCATGTTCACCGCCCATCTCGTGGCATAAAATCGTAAATATTCTTGAATTTAAAACTCAGCTTTTAATAAAATTAACGATTCTCACAGCTTGATTCAAAACGATTTTTCAGGTTTTCGGGGATTGTTTTGGCTGCTAAAGCTTCACAAATTTAGTTTCGTTTGCGACTTTCTTTATTTGAGATATAACACTGGAATATTTTGTTTCTTTGTGTACCACCTATTTTTATCTTGCGTACCACTGGTTGAGAATCGCTGCTTTAGAATATTAAGGTTCTTTTTGACGCTATTGGAGGAAAGTTTCGCCTATACTAATCCAGTTAAAGGATATACACTATCACATATATTATTTGCAAGCTGAACTCAGTCCAGAAATGTCATAAATATTTTAATTGCTAACATGGTCCCGGTTGTTATATCTCACGTATATATATTCAAAGGGGTTTCTTTAAATAATTTGCGTACAAAATGACACTATGGGAGTATTATTTTTTTCTTTTCAGAAAATATGAATAGTTGCAAAAATTCCATTCTTTCCTATCTACCGTATCAGGACGTTTTCATATTTTCTCTTGCATTCGTCTCTGAGCTGGTGCCAAAAGAGTCTTCATGTATTTCAGTTAAAAATCTTATGTAATTCGGTAGTTACTTAAAAAGGCAAAAGTAAAGAAATTAAAAATTTGAATACTGTGTTATCAATTTTACGAAGCATTTGTATGAATTATTGCTTATTGCTGTCAGGATCAGTATTGAATTTGCACCATAATGCGATTTAACGACAGATACGACTCGCAAACAATTGCGTATAAAGTAATATCTGGGGTATTAATGCCATTGTTATATATACATATAGCTGCAGATTAATTCTGCGTCTCGCAGTAATCGTAAGTAATTAATTCATCTCTCGTCATAAATATCAAGTCTTGTTGAAACTGTGGTTAAAAACTGCAAAACTTCCTTACACTTCCTCATTTTCAAAATTGGGAAAGTAGGCTGTTGTCGTTAAGACGTCAGACAGGGGATTAAAGGTAATATGAAAGGACAAACAACCACTTGTATAAAAACTTCGAAATAGATTACGTTCTATTGTTTAGCACGTTGTCGATCCAAACAGTTTTTAAACTTTAGTTGAAAGTCCATGCTGGAGTTTGATAAGATGAAATTACCGTTTTATAAAATACGTCGGACTGAATCCGAGATCAAGAATAAAATCCAAAATTCTTATAAAAGACGTGCCACACGCCATCTTCTTTAGGCGAAAACCAAAATGTTTTAAAAACCGATTGATACCCACGCTGTAGTCTCGAAATGAACTTAAAAACTGGTGACCAGGATGCTAGGGACTCGAGGGCTCTCCCCCGACCCGGACTTGAACTCCTCTGTGCGCCGGTGTCCGTCTCGCCTGTATCTCGAAGAATCTTCCTCGGGGATGCTGAGTCTGGAGCGTCTGAGGCTGGAGGTGGGACTCTTCATCATGACAGGGATGTCTGGAACAACGGGCGAGCAAATCACGGTAGCGATGCTGTTCGCAAATCCTAGGGCTGGACTCTCCTTGCTGACTGGTAAGCTGCAAAGTAAGAAAAACAATCTTTTGGTGCTTCAAGGTCTCTAGTGCTGGATATTAACAATTAGTCCCGCTACCCGACCATTCACACTTACAGCATAAGGATCATAACAGGACAAGGAGAACTTCTATGCTAGGTAACAAGAAGCTTGCTATATCAGCAACTGTAGTATCAGGTATTTGATTTTACCGTTCAATTTTAAATCGATTGCTATAAGGGAAAGGAAAATCAACAAAATCCGACCAAATACGTGACTTTTGTGAAGCACTATTCTTCGATTTCCAAATTACGCTTACACGGTCGTTCACACTGGGGTTTATCTGTGTTAACGAAGTCGGTTCGCTGTACCGACTAGCTCCGTTATACGTGAAGTTCAGATTTTTCATATATCTCCTCAATGAAGAAAGGTTTTGATGGTTTGAGAGCATCATCGGCTGTGCCAAATGTCTTTCTTAGCTCAAATAAACCCCAATGTAAATGGCCCTTGAGAAACTGATTGTGCTTGCCAGGAGAAACTTGAAAACTTTTGCAATATTACAGTAAATCTCAACCACCGAGATCATACCTACTGTTCCCTCATTTACGATGGTAAAGATTGCCGATAACACTTTATAGAAGTCATTAGGCGATATTAGTAATTAACTATCGTCTGCAACAATATTTAGTATGATTAAACGACGACGCACCAGAAGGGCAAATGTCCTTTAAGTGCCTACAACAGTGGTTCTAAACCACTGTACCGCGGCACTTTTGTGTGCCACCAAATTCTTAAATCGTGCCGCCAAATTTGAGAAATATATGTAGTAATTATAATGGGTTTACTCCTAGCATACGGCACATATGAGAAGTGGCGAAATTCGGTTTTAAAGACATCATGTTCAGTAAATGATTTAAATTCAGAAGTTCTGATGGGTGCAGATGGGAGACTAGCTTACTTATCAGACATTTTTGTTATTTTTAATAACATAAATTCAAGTATGCAAGGGCCGAAAGAAAATATATTAAACTCGACAGATAAACTGGTGAGATTCAAAAACCAAATAACTTTATGGAAGAATATAGCTCGGGAAGGCAATTTGGAAAAGTTTGAGTCAGTTCCAAAAGAATTTAATAAAACTATTCGTAAAATTGTTATTGACCATTTGACAATATTAGAGGAGAGAATTATTCATTATTTCCGAAATTTAGATCTAAAAAATTTGATAGGGTTCGTAATCCATTTGCGATAACGAATACTTCTATATTTCAATTAAATTTGAATGAAAAGGAAGAACTAATTTCGCTTTCTAATAATCGAGATTTAATTTTAAAATATTAGGAAGAATCGATTAATTCATTTTGGATTAACATTAGATGCGATTATTCCATGATGGCCTTCAGTATTAACCAACATAAAAGCGAATAAACGATCGAGACTGTTAAATGTAGAAGACAATAAGAGAGTAGCCCTGCTATTTTTACGACTCAATATAAATGAAATTATCAAAAAACATCAAGACAAATTTCTCATTAAAAGTACTCTTAACTTGTATAATTAATCCCTTAATAAACGTACTGAAGTTTTTGTAGTACATATTATTTTATTTTACATTCAAAATTATTATCATCAACTATTTTACAATATATTATAGGTAAGTAAA
The DNA here is from genome assembly GCA_000611955.2 of Stegodyphus mimosarum. NCBI lineage: Eukaryota > Metazoa > Arthropoda > Arachnida > Araneae > Eresidae > Stegodyphus > Stegodyphus mimosarum. The sequence goes on from KK120347.1 coordinate 52,736, forward strand.
CAACTTTTAAACTTATCTTTTTTTTGTGTGCCGCCAAATTTTGAATGAACATATGGTAATTTAAATTTTTTTAAATATCTTTTTAATTTAAAAATGTCTTTTAAAATGCTCCTTGCAACTTCATTTTCTTCTGTTTCTTGTTATTTTTGCTTTATTTTTCTTCAAAATGCATTACAAACACAATTTGATATCATTTAGTCAATTGCATAAAATGTAAGTTTTTAATTAGTATTTCTTTCACATATACCTAAATTTTGGACAAAATTTCCCACTTTAATACACTTTAATTGGACTTTTACCCCCTTAATAAATTTACTTTCAAAAATGCATATTAAGTTTTGTTACACACATAAACAGGAACCTAAATTGCAAATTCAATCATTTTGAATATAAACTAAAGTCCATGGAGCATTTTGAAGATGTAACAATCATGAAAATTTCATTGTGAGAAAATACATTTTAATAATATTTTTACGCTTACCTTTCATACTATTTACTTCTCAGTATATCCTAATACATGATTTTATTTAATATAAAATACTCAAACATTGTTTTACGTATGCATAAATACTTTTTCTATTAATAAATTTGTAGAATGGTAAGAAACACTTAATATTATTTTAGAAATTTTCTTGAACACTTTCAGTAAATTCAACTAAACACTTTTTTTAAAACTATGAATCACTTTAAAAATTTATTGCACTATATGTTTCCCCTTCCTTATTTACATTTTCATTATGTTCAGTTTATCAGAACTGAGTGTTCTGTGCATACTTTTGGCGAACATGGTCGTAACAGTGTCAAAGTTCTGGTCTCGAACAGGAAGCTGAATGTAGTATGTTCTGTGGTAGAATAACTGTGGTTAAATGGTAGAATAACTGCACGCAAGAAGGGTTCCAAATGACCCTTTTATTAAACTACTATTTACAGCCACTTCCCAACTCGGAAGGGATAACAGAAAATAATGACCGCACTTGGGTCTAAACTGAACAATCAAATAATTTACAATAAAGTTGAGTAGAAAATTAAGTAGTCGTTGCTCTGAGAGCTTTAAACGCGAGGTTGGCCTCTGTGCTAAACTATCAAAGGTGCGTAGCAAGATTTCGCTAATACTAACGCACTTAGATTACTTCAATAAGTATTAGAGTAACAGCGCTAAGGCTTAGAACTTCAATACTAGCTAGTCAGGTGGACGTCGGACAGAGCCGCAGTGATCTGAGACTAAAAGCTCTCTCACACCGAGAAGTTCCTTGCTAAGCTTTTAAATACAAAAACTTGGCTCTGCTTCAAATTAGCATAAAGCTGAAACGCACGCTCATTCTTACGGGAAGTTGAAATAAGAGTTCACAGGAAAGAGAAATTAACATAAAACTTTGTTAGTTTGTACTAAAACCTTACAAGCTACTTTACACTGTTTATGGTAATTCTTTTTTTTTTTTTTTTTTTTTTTTTTATTACAAACACTTCCTTTCGCTTTGTTCTGTACGACGTTTATCTTGCCTAAAGGATTTAAACACCGAAAATTGAAATCAGTAACTGCTGTAAAAACAGCCATTTCGAGTACGTGTTTCCATATAAAAGTTTCTTTGGGGCAGTTCTTCCGAATGGCATTATGCAAACTCTCGTTAGTGTTTTGTATTTTTCCAGATATGCATATTGCTAAAAGTTTGTGGGGTTTTACTTATTTAATTCAGGGATAAATCCTTGAAACCCCACAAACACTAATAAGCGAAAAATCGCTTAAGTGTGCGAACAGAGACGTAAAACTCAAGTAGGGTTAACTACCCTTTATTTCTCAACATAAATATGATACAATCAGTTCCTAACTCGGAACATTGCATTTAGAACATATGCATATGAACATAACATACGCATTTAAAAAAGATTTTTGACTTGAAGCTAAACTTTGGTGTTTTTTTTTTCCTTTACAATGTTACCGATCGTAGCTTTAGATATCGTAAACCGATGACTTTGATAGCGTTAGATATGAATCAGTTTCGTGGGAAACATAGTCTTCCATCCATCACTTTGTGGGGGTTTACTTACTTAATTCAATGTTCAATCTTTGAGCACTAACAAGCGAATAATCGCTTTAGTGTGTGAGCAAACACGTAAGACTTAAGAAGGGTTAACTACCCTTTATTTCTTAGAAATAAGTACAATCAGTTCCTAACTCGGAACGTACAGCAAAGCCTCCACTTGGGCTTGGACTTAAATGAATATAAAATTGAACTTAACTAAGCTGAATTAAAGCTTCGAAAGATATAGCCGAAGCTATCAAGATTCTAAGCAGTTGGCCCATAAATCTTAATTAAGTAGGCGAAGCCAAACAAGGGCCTAAAGTACGGCCGAGCGTAGCAATAGCTTAGAGAGAGGTAGCCAAAAGGCAAACGCGCGCTAGTCAGGAACTCGGGCTCTCTCACGAAGTCGGTGAAACATCGGTTTCAAAACTACTCTTTACTCATTTGCATTAACCGCGTTTCTGAAATTACATTCTGGTAGGAAATTGTAAGCTGAAACTAGGAGTGACGGGAAAGGTTCATAAAATAACTATTATTAAAATTAGGATAAACCTTACAAGTTCATTACTCGCTAGTCTTTGATACACTGTCAGTATTTTGGATAAAACATCTACTGTTAATTTGGTTTTCAGCATGAGATTTAGGCTTCGTATTTTTGGCAATACTACTTTTGGGAAAAACCCACTATGATTCGGCACCTATTGGACATTTACTATGTAGTCATCCGTGGAAGAACAGTGAAACTTCATATCTTACTACATAAGGTATTTTCCCCACCTTCTTCGCTGTACGGGCGTTAGTACACTGGCGCTCGAACTAAAAAAAAGGTGAAAGTGTAGAGACATTAGGTAATTTCGAAGCAGGAGACATGAAAAATGAGAAACGCCTTCGCCGGGAAACGAACCACGGACCTCTCGGTTACGCGTCGAGCATGCAGACCACTACACCACGAAGGCATGCGAAGAAGGCGGGAGAAATACCTTATATACGCCCCCTTTTAAAGGGCGACTGGGGTTTTGGGGACAGAATCGCCATATCCCGGTGGTGGAGAAGCATCATCCACCACCTTTTTTATTTCGGGAGCCACTGTATAGACATTAGGATATTTAGAAGGAAGAAGCTGAAGATATGAGCAACGTCTTCGCCGGGAATCGAACCACTGATCTTTCGGTTACGCGTCGAGTACGCAGACCACTACACCACGAAGGTATGCGAAGAAATACCTTATAACTAATAGCAAAATGTATTAGTTGCGGAAATTAAAATAACATTTTTCATATGTTTATAAATTTTTTAAATAATTTTTCACAGAAGCTGTTTTTTGTAGAGGACAGACTTAAAACCGTGGAATATTATCATATGAAATATTTATTTCCCAATTCTTTGGTCTATTTTTGCTAAAAATCATCGTCCACTGTCCGCTTAATTTTCTATTGAACAATACGATGCAATCTATTTATGGAACAGAATCTGAATATATATAGTCGAGCTCTCACACTCGTTGATTTAGAATCTACGTTTTAGAACTACGGAAGAGGAGCGAGCGGAATTGCTTCAGTTTCATCAGTTTCAAAATGCAAGTGAATTCAAAACACTCCGAAATGCAGCTGAATTAAAGCACTCGAAACATGCCCGATATTTTCTTCCAGTGCATCTGCCCCTTTCAGGCTAATGTAAAATATGGAAATGCTCAATGTGAAGCATTAAGTGTATTTTTCATACACCCACAGTTCACAGGAGACCCTCTGAACTCACTCCCCAGCTTTCTAGTCATGAATATGTTAATGCGTTATCTAGGTTGTCGGCTATCAGAAGAGTGTGTGATTTATGTTTGCGTAGGTGGATAGCTATACTTCTTCTTTCAAACTTCCTTTCACTCTTGTTATGAATTCATCATCCTATTCTCAGAAGTAATGTATTGTCGCTCATATGTAAATTTCCTGCTCTTAAAATTCTTTGTCATAAGAAGAGCTCCAAAAATAAGATTACATCGAAAATTCATGTGTGTTGTTAAAATATAAAGAAAAGAAATTAAGGAACGATTCTTATTTTTATCCCTGAAATATTTTCATTTTGAATCTGTGTATTGCAAATTAACAAACCAACCTACACTGCTGGCCACCGTAAATGCAACATCCTGAAGGAACCATGCAAATAACATGAAATTTACAACATGCATTAGGGGAGGTGAGGTATTATTAGAATTTCAGCGCAGACGCACTTCAAAGAGCTATTTAAAGGTTTGGAGCTTTCGATGATTTCAAGTTCGGCAATTGTGTTTTTCTTGTATTTTTTTTTCAAAAAAAAAAAAAAAATCAATTATGCCTCGTAGTAAACAGCGATCATCGTTTGATCAAGTATCCGGGTTCGATAGAGGAAAGATAGCGGCCTACCGAGAGTGTGGTTTATCTTTCAGGGAAATTGGTAGTCGTGTTAGACGAAACCAAACAACTGTAATGCGGATATGTGACCGTTGGAGGCAGGAGGGACGTATTCGATCGCATCCACCTTAGTGTACCACTTCACGTGATGACAGGAACACTGTGCGCATGGCAGTGAAGGATCGCTCGGTCACATCACGAAATAGCACAGCACATTCAGTATGTAACGCATCATCCAGTGTCTGCGCGTACCATTCGACGCCGTTAACAGCAGAGTGGTCTGTCAGCAAGACGTCCATTGCTTCGTCTACCCTTGACGCAGAACCACACACGTCTCCGCCGCCAACGGTGCGATGAAAGAAGGATGTGAACGGCAGAATGGAATGAAATTGTCTTTACTGACGAGTCACGCTTCTGTCTGCAACACCACGATGGTCGGATTCGAGTCTGGAGACACCGTGGAGAGACGATGCTGAAAAGCTGCGTTATGCACCGCCACACGGGTCCTGCACCGGGTATTATGGTATGGGGCGGATTTGGATATCACTTTCGCACTCCTCTAGTACGCATTGCCGGTACTTTAAACAGTCAGCGCTACATCTCCGAGGTGTTGGAGTCAGTCGTCCTTCCTTACCTTCAGGGCTTGCCCACAGCCATATTTCAACAGGATAATGCGCGACCACACGTGACACGCATTGTCCAAGGGTTCTTTGTCGATCGCCAGACTGAACTGCTTCCCTAGTCGGCTCGCTCTCCGGATCTTTCGCCGATAGGAAACATGGGGTCCATGGTTGCTGAACGATTAACCCAGATGACATCCCAAGCTGCCACACCAGATCAACTTTGGCAACGTGTGGAAGTTGCTTGGTCTGCTGTACCCCAAGAACACATCCAAAGTCTCTTTGAATCAATGCCGAGGCGTGTGGCAGCGGTGATCTCCGACAATGGCGGTACTCTGGCTACTGATTCTGGAAGGAACCACACTTCACACAAGTCTATAAATTTAATCATTTGATACTTGGTCAAGATGTTATCTACTAAATAAATTTTGTTGTGATATCTCTTGTCTTTCTTGGTGTTGCAATTTGGGTAGTCAGCAGTGTATTTGAAAGCAATGGATACCGTCATTTACTACACTCTTTTAGGAATTATTTTAATTTTCTAATAGTTATTTTTTAATTTTGAAACCCTGTGAGGTTTATCTATTTATTTTTAACTAATAGTTCATTTTGAGTTGAAAAACCTTTCCTATTTACTCTCTTTTCACCCATGCTTTTCATGCCAGAATGTAAATGAGATAGTGAGAATTCATTCAGATTAATTAAGGTAGAATGAAGCGTTATTTAAGCAACAGTTTCGGAAGTTAGTTTTAGAGAGTGTCTGCCTATTCCAGGTCACGTTGTGCTGTGATTTTTAGCAACTTTCGTTAGCGGCGTTGATGTTGTTCTCGCCTTTAGGCTTGTTTCGCCGGTTCCTACCTACCAGAGCTCTTCATGCGTTCTTAAGAATATTTGTTTCTTATTTTTGAATCGGATTGATTTACGTAATAAAAATTTATTTAATTCATTCATTCTGTCTGATTAAAAACATTTAATACTTTTACAGAATGACGTTATATGAATGTTTTATTATTTATTTCATATTTTATAAAGCTTTAATGAATTTCAGGTTAACAAACTCAAGGATTTGAAAGCTATTAGTTGGAACACTGCACGATATAAAACATCTTTATTTCCAGCACTCAAGACTGTCTATCGGAAATTCTGAAGATATGCTGTTTTTGAATATTTTGTGAATTTGCTGTGGAATTAAATTTTATGTGGTGTAATTGAGAAAAACGTGATATTTAATAAATAAAGTTAACATAAAAAGACAAAAAATATGTTTTGTAAGCAATTTTACTAAGAAAACTGAACATTGATAAGATGAACTTGTAAGGTTTTAGTTAAACTAACAAAGTTTTATTTTAATTTGACTTTTTCTATCTGTTCTTATTTCAACTTCCCTTTAGAATAAGCGCTCGTTTCAGCTTTACGCTAATTTGAAGTGGAGCCAAGTTGCTATTTAAACGGTAGGTAGGAACCTCTCAGTGCGAGAGAGTTTTTAGTCTCAGACCACTGTTACTCTATTCGACGTTCGCCTGACCAGCTGGTATTTAAATTCTAAGCCTTAGCGCTGTTACACTATTACTTATTGAAGTAAATCTAAGTGCGTTAGTATCAGTTAAATCTTGCTACGCACCATTTAGCATAGAGGCCAACCTCGCGTTCATAGCTCTGTGAGCAACGACTACTTAATTTCTAATTAGCTTTAGTTTAAATTATCTGATTGTTCAGTTTAGGCCCAAGTGCCGTCATTATTTTCTGTATCCCTCCCGAGTTGGGAAGTGACTGTATATAATTGTGGTTTAATAAAAGAACATTTTTAATTCCTCTAAAGTGCAGTTCTTCTACCACTTAACCACAGTTTTCTACCACAGAACACAGCTGCATTCAGCTCCCTGTTCAAGATCAGGACAAAGTATTTCACGAAGATGTTCGCCAAGAATATGCACTCAGTCCTGACAAACTGAAAAATAGTGAAAAAAGTAGAAAAGTCTATGGTAATACGTAACATTATATACGGAATTCTAAACATATCCTGCTATGCTGTTTTGTGATTTTGCTGTTGAACTGTATATAGCGTAAGCGTGAAAAAAGCGATGCTTAAATAATTGAAGCTAAAAAGAGTGTAGAGTTTATTTTAATTTTAAAATAGCTTTTTTTATCTTGGAACAAGACGTTCCTTTACTTTCTCGTTTCGAATCCCTCCCAGAATGAGATTCCAGGATTATATTTTGTGTAAATAAGGTAGAAACGAGATACTAAATTTAAATACTAAAGTCTGGGATACTTTGGTAGTAAAGCGTAGAAGATTTATCATAGCGTGTCCTGCCTTCCGGCTACATTTTTATGCTAGTCTAATCTTATTGCTATTTGGCCGTATCTCCGAAGGCCTTCGAGCTAGTATCCGCGAGTGATTTTAAATAAAGGCCAACTCTGTTAGTTAATTCTGTGCAGCTTTGACTGGTATATTTAAGTTAGATTAGTTTCTTATTTTCTATTTTGAGATAAAGCCCAACTGGAGGCTTATTGTAAGCCCCACAAGGGGCCATCTGTTAACTTGAGTTGGAATAAAGGGAAAATTTAACCCTTTTTTGGACTTCTTAGTTACTGGAACTCAACGAATAGTTGCTAAACAGTTCTTAAATATTCTAGCTCTCAAGAACTTCTAATTAACCCGAACTAAAAAGGTGGTAGACAATAATTCTTCACTACCAGGATTTGGCGATTGGGACTCCTAATTCCCTGTCGCCCATTAGAAGTTGCTGCACATAAGATATTTTCTAACCTCTTTCCCGCATGCCTCCGTGGTGTAACTGGAAGCATAGTCTATGTGTATTGGAGAGATCCAGGGTTCGAGTCCCGACGAAATGTTCCGTACATTTTCCACGTTTCCTGCCTCAAAAATTCCTAATGACTCTACAAGACAAAAAACGCAAGTTAGCAGGACTGGTAGATAGTGAACGATTGTTACACGTATGCATGTTACACGATTAGCATGTTTTATATAGTATCCGCTTATTTGTACTCTTTCATTTCACTTTCAGGACCGTCCGTGACCTTAAGTCACGGGCTATTAGTGGATTAATTTTCTTATCTAGCTTATTCAGGCCTCTTCTGGGGCTACATAAGCAACTTCATAATTAATATCAGTAACCTTTTCGTTTATCCGCGGTAAGTATTACAATGTATTACCCGCGGATGTGGAAGCATACTGTATTCTGAACGACGACCAAATTACCTCTACACTGTTTTGTCATAATTCAGAAATCACTCTCTAAATTACTACTGAAACAATTGGAAATCTTGGTGCTCTTTATAATTGTTTCTGTCTTGTCCACTAAGTAACATATTCTTTTCTACAGAGGACAACACGAAATTGCAGAGGCAGTGCTTTAGCCTTCTTTCGATTACTTCATTCGCATAAAAACAATATTTGCTATTAATAATGAAACAGCCTTCATCTTTGAAGGTCAACGGTCTTTAAAGGTTATATATCTCGAAATAATGCTCGAAATCCACGCAAATCTAAACGTTTCATAGTATCCATGAATTTAGGGGGATAATTGCTCCGTCAAGGTCAAACATAGAATGCAAGAAAAAAGAATTACTCGATACCTGGGTCTTTGAACTTGCAGCTTCTCTTTCGTGTTGGCGGTGTATGAAGACCAGGTGGAAGTCCTGGTCCTTAGGCACTGCTGGGCTTTCCACTTCACCCATTCCTGAATCGAACTGTGGAGAGTCGGGACCCTACCCAGGAGTAAGACAATCGCACCATCCAGGTTCTGAAAAAAAGACAACATATGTTCAGTTCCGATTAAATACACCAGCGCATATATGATGTAATGCGCTCTCAGGCGAAATATTGGCCCACAATTTAACTTTAAATGCAATGGCTAAAATTTCTTAATTCTGATTGAGATATTAACTATGCAATATACAAGTATTACGAATATTTTAAAAGTCCTGAGGTACTTACGTATTAGCGCAATCACCTTGGCGCAGTTTAGTGGCTTTTTTGCAGAAGAAAAAGGTGATTCGGTGGATTTTTGAATTGCGGCTTATAATGTTTATGGTTACCTTAAAAAGTGTTATGCGCATGACTGCCACAGTTTGGCGACTTCTGAAAATTTGGCTACTTTTACTAAGGTGGTTGCGATAATACATAAGTACCGGTATAGAAAAAGTTTTAAAATAAGACAAAATAAGATAAATTAAATAATAAATAAATTAATTAAAATAAGACATAATAAGAAGTTAGTAAAATCAATAGGATAGTTACGACTTAAAAAACAGCAAAAGTATACAAAGAAACGATTTTAAAGTTTTTATAACGTGTTTATAACGAATTTATTAAGGAAGACCTTGTTTATGCTTTTGGTAGAACGATTTGTTGAAGAAGAAAGCTTCTTAATATGATGTTTTTACCTGTATTTATTGGATAAAGAATTTGGTAGTCAAGAAAGGCATGCAGATTGTAATAAGCTTCAACAGATACCTATCGTTTAAAATGTTAACAAGTAATATAAAAAAAAAATTAAAGTCAATTCTTACTTAGGTCAACATAGAAAAATTTTAAAAATACAAAAAAAAAATTAAAATACCAAAAAAATTTTTTTAATTAAAAATTAAAAAACATCTAATTAAAAACTTCTAATATATGAAAAAACTGTATTAACATCAAGTTTAAAAAATTGTATTTGAACTTGAGGGGATGAATAAAAAGTATTTTATTAACGACTGAAAATTTGAACAAGATATAGGGAGAGTGTGAGCTAATAGCAGGAATTTAAAAAAATACAACCTTAATTTGGCGTAGGAATTTGAATTTGCCAAACTAAAATTGCTTTTTTGCCTAATTTTAAGTTTTACGTTGGCGTATTTTACTTGACATATGGCTTGACTGATGTAAGAGCACATTACACTCCGGCTTTCGGTTTATGTGAGTAAAACCGATTCGAATTATCGATAAATCGTGGTATTTATCGATGATTCGGGTAACCACACCTCGAAAGATCGACCAGTCGCCTGAAAACTGAATACCGCAAAAGAAGCTTTTTAAAATATCAAAGTTTTCTGATAAAATGAGAGGCAGCTTTGTTTATTATTTTTGCAGTTTACACGATTTTTGTCCAAATAAAATTCCGGAGCAAGTCAAGTTGTTTTTATTGAAATAGATTATCATACTTTAATTTAGAGTGCTATCATGTTTTGAAATTATTTGAAGGATTTGTTTCTGGTCCAAAATGCTTACGTTCAGCGTATTTAAGCAAGCAGTTATAACCATTAAAAGCCACTGAACTGTTTTTTTTAATTCAGTATCGACAGATCTTTATTTTTGGAGTATATAGCACTAGCCGTAGGGCACTGATGTATGCCTGAAGAACCCGTCTTATTTAGATGATTATGGATGAAATATAGATTGCCCAACAATGTTCGAAAAATATTTAAAACGGCAAATCATTTCTCTTTAAATTTAACTGAATAAAAGTAAAATATGAGTTTTATTAAAGGCAAATAAAGCATACTGCATATTTGCCTAACTTTTTGCATTTTTATTTAACTTTTATAGCAACTAAAGCAACAATGTTTAGCATTTTTATAGCAACAACTTTTACTTAACTTTTATAGCAACTTAAGTAACTAAAATGTATTGGGTTGAAACATAAGTAATGGCCGTTTATGTTGTGTTTAAAATTACCCGGTAAAAATAAAATGCATTGGCATAATGTTTTGTGCTATTGAAAAGATAATCTCTCCCTCTACAAGATAGCTTATTTGATTTTTTTGTCTGAGCTAATTTTTATTGTTTTTCAGATCATTAAAATGGAATGCCAAGTCGCCAAAAATAAGCATATTCGACTCCCACCTTCTTTTTGCGTTTAATCGAGTCGCCAATGCTGCAGAAGCTGCCCGAGAGATTCGTGAAGTGTATGGAGAAGGCGCAATACCTAAACGAACTGCAAGAAATTGGTTTTCCAAATTCAAAAATGGAAATTTCGATCTCGAAGACGCTGCTCGTTCCGGACGACCAAATGAGTTTGACGAAGTGCGTTTGAATCAACTTCTGCACCAAAACACGCGTCAAACCACTCGAGAATTAGCCGAACGAATGGGCTGTAGCCAAATGACTATAGTTCGATATCTTGGGTCTATGGGAAAAGTCCAAAATCTCGCATATTATTGACTAATTTATTGTTTTTTTGTTTTGTTAAGATAAAAACTTTTAAATAAAAAAACGGCCGTTATTTATGTTTCAACCCAATAATTACACTATTTAATTTTATTTAAAAGAACTTTGCTTCAGTTTAATGAAAATATTGTAAGGTTTATCCTAAGTTTATTAACAGCTATTTTAAGTTTTGTATCTTTCCTATCTTATTCTAATTTCAGCTTACGATTTCCTGCCAGAATGTAATCTCAGAAACGCAGTGAATGCAAATGAGAAAATACTATTTAAGTCGATACTTCACCGACTTCTAGAGAGAGAGTCTGATTGCCTCACTAGCGCGCGTTTGCCTTTGGCTAATTTCTCTCTTAGTTACTACGCTCGACCATACCTTAGGACCTTGCTTGGCTTCGCCGATTTAATTAACACTTAGAGGCCAACTAGTTAGATTTCTGATACCTTCGGCTATACATTTCAGATAGCTTAGTTAAAGAAGTTTAGTTTAATTTAAATTTATTATTATTTAAGTGCGAGTTCGAGTGGAGGCTTTGTGTAAAGTTCCAAGTAGGAAGTGATTGTAAATATACCGAAAAATAAAGTGTTGAGAACCCTCCTTAGGTCTTACGCGTTTTGTTCACACACTTAAGCAATTATTCGCTTGTTAGTGTTCGTGGGGTTATAAGTCAGAACTTTAGAATTAAATAAGTAAAACCGCACAATATATTTTAGTGAAATTTTCGCTGAAGTTAATTTAAGAGAAAAGAAAGTAAAATTTCTGGCGCTTTCATTACAGTAAATATGTTTTTCTCTCCAACAAGAATAATAAAAACAAAGAGGGGGAAAAGTTAAGTTACCTGGAGTTTCATGTTAAGGCATGGACTGCATTTTTATTTGGTCAAGGTAATCGCAATTCTAGGGTCTTTTAAGTAAAAACAACAGCTCAGACGGTATAGCGGTTAGAAGATCCTGAAATGGGATACCGAAGGGCCCGGGTTTGAATTCTGGAGAAGGTATGGATGTAAAATTGTTCTTACCTTCATAGAAGGCAAAGATGGCCAACCTATTAGGTGCCTCCATAATTAAAAGACCACCACGTCTGGCCTTAGGAGTGGCCGATGCCGGCATAAGCAAGCACCCGCCAATGGGAAAAAAAGTAAAAGCAGGTCACGAATGGAAAAAGCTACGTAGTTTCTTAAAATTTCCCACATAATATCGTATTAGTATCCAATTAAATGTTAATGAAGTGTCATTTTGTCAGGGCTGACTTACCTGTATCATGTGTGCCACATCCTTCTGGTTGCTCTCCCTGACGTTGTGGCCGTTGATCTCCAGGATTTGGTCGCCCTGAGATATCCGACGTCCGTGTCTGGCGGCGACGCTGCCCGGCTGCTGCAACAAACAACTTCGTTGCAGTGAACAAAGATTGCAAAAGAGAAACCTTATCACGGCACTTCAACATAAAGGCGAGAGCACTTTCTTTCTTGAAGATTGTCCAAACTAAGTCAAGACGCAAGTATCCACTACGATTTCCCCGGTAAAAATACTGACACACTTAGGTTACCAGCATCTTTAGAGGGGACAGGTTCTTCTAACATGAAACAGGACGAGTGCTTTATGATGTCCCATGATAAAGGTGAAGAATTTGTCTGCTATTCAACTTGTATTCACCAAGCACGAAAATTTCACAAATACGCTTCAGAATAAAACTGCTAACACGTTTCTTCAAAAGATCTTTTAATCTGAAGCAACTTTTTCCGGTAACTTCATAAAGTTACCGGAAAAATATATGAAGATTTGTACATCCACAAAACGCCTCGGTATAATGGAACCCTCAACATTGAGATACAAAAGATATTTCCCAAAGATGTCCCAGTAAGATGTTGGAGTACATAGGCAGGTACAGTACAACTTAGGGGACTTAGTACCCCAAAATTGATGAAATTACCGATTTGTTTTTCAATTTTTTGCTAAAAGTACCTTAATACCCTTACTACAATGGAGAGAAATTTTGAAATGATCTGACGACAATAAATGGTATTTAAAAATGTTGACAGACTTTTAAGTGCTACTCCCTCCTCACTGTTTATTAGTCCAAAGACGCTTTGTCGCTGAAGAACTAATGTTTTCGTTTTGCGATTTTGCATCCAATCACTCAGAATGTCCGTTTCACTTTTCAAACTGTTGCCATCAAATATTATCGCCCTGCATTATATTTGAAGAAATTAAATAATGAAGAAGCTGCATAAATATAAATTTTGAATGACGTAATCCTACAGCGAATAGGGGCATCTGGAAACCCAAATTTGAAATTGGGAATTTGTTTTATTATCGATTTCATATTTTGTAGAACTTTAACGAATTTTTGATTAATAAACTCAAGGACTTCAAAGCGAACAATGACAACGTTGTACAAAAAAAAATTACCTGTAACGCACGAGACTTTGTATCGGAAATTCTAAAGATAACAATTTAAAATTATTTTGCGATATTGCTGTTGCACTGAATTTTATGTTTTAAGTGCGAAGAACATGATATTTAATAAATAAAGGTAACATGCAAAATGTTAAAAAAACGCCCTTTTGGTCGTAATTTAAAATCTGAAATCTTTCAGACTTTCCCTTTTTTTTTACTGCTTAATTGTTTCCGTAACTTACCAAAAGTCAGTGTAAAAAAACAGGAATGTAGTTAAATATGACTGCAACTATCAGGAAATTCTGGTTATGCTGTAGAGACATTAGGCATTTTTTTAAAACTGGAAAGACGAAAAATCAGCAACGCCTTCGCCGGGACTCGAACCACGGCCCGCTCGCATACGATTCGAGCGTGCTCACCACTACTCCCCGGAGGCATACCTAGCAGGGGGGGGAGAAATACCTTATAATATATATAAATTGATTTATTTAAAAACAAAATGAAGTTAGAAAGCGTTTTTCACTTTTGAACTGGCAGGTGTTTTTTTTTTAATACATCTAGCTCAACAAATATTTCTATGTGTATTATCAGTTAACTCTGATAAGCTTCTCCAAAAATTCAAATTATTTGCGATAAGACACGAACAGAAAGAAAGACGTAATAAAAGTGATCAAGTTCCTGACTGTACCATTATTGAAATAGTGCTGGAGCAAACATTAAACACTTTTATTAATTAAAATACACGTAAATTAATTTAAAATGCAATTTATATACGAGAATAAATGGATAAAGGAGGAGAAGAAATTACATATGCTGCTGAGTTGTTTTAAATAAAATGTTTTATGTTTGTTCAAATTTCAAATTTTGCTTTTTGAAAAAATGAATAAAACGACAAATTTATGTTATTAATATTAATTATAAGTGTCTTAGAAAATAGGTTATAATTAATTCACGTATTAAAATTGTTTTGAATGTGTTTTAAAAAACAGAACCAGGTAAAGAAAAATTCTATTTAGATTTTATGATTCCTCTGCAATATTTCTGGGCAGATAATGTTTTTAAAAAAAGCTTGTAATTTATGCTAATATTAACCAACTGAACAGTGCTAGGCTTTATTTTATGCATATATATATATATATATATAAAACAAATATTCTCTATTTGTAAGTAAATATAAATTTAAAATTGCAAAAATAAAATTAATTATTGCTCCCAACCAATTTACAATATCATTTAAATTCTAAGAGCTTAGCTAAATTAAGTGTACACTGAGAAGAAAAATGGAACAGTTCTATATCTCCTGTTCTACTGGGCCGATTGACAAAATTCAAACTGCGTTTTTCGTGTCTCGAAAGCGCGACTTAGGATATGTATTAGATTTATACATAGCATTGTTCAGATATAGGTATTTTTAAACAAAATCGGACTTTTTCTGAAATGACATGCCAATGTTTTCCATATTTCGATTCTACCACTCAATTTATGCCAAACTGCCAAGTTTTGTAAAAATCGCACAGTAGTTTTTAAAAAATTAGCTCTCAAAATTTTAGCTCCTCTATGTTAATTCCATTTGGTATGTATTTATTAATAGCTCTTTTTTTATGAAACTTATTCGATTCTTTCTTACACAGTTCGAAATTTAGGTTCATTGGAAAGAAAATTCAAACATTTTTTATGATGTGTTTTTAAAATTTCCATTTTTAAATAATTTTTATAAATTTTTCAAAAAAATTTTTGAATTTTAACCTATAAATTTTTACAGTCATCTTTTTACAGTGAAGTAAATGTACACTGAGTACCACTAAGTATTTGGACACCTATGCAAATGACGATATCTGCGGTCCTAAGGTACGTCACGGACTCCGCCGGTATATATCGTACAGGAAACAGCATCGGCTTTAGTCGCATGCAAGATGCCTCGCAGTTCGGAGCTCTCCGATTTCGAGAAAGGTATAATTATCGGGTGTCACAAATGTGGCCGATCCTTAAGGGACATATCTAGCGATCTGAAGTACCCAAAATCGACAGTGGCCTATGTGATTAAAAAGTGGAAGGTGAGCGGTGATTGTCGGAATGTGACCCGGGTCGGCAGACCAACGAAACTGGGAGATAGAGACCGACGAGTGCTGTCGAGAGAAATTCGGAAGAACCGCACCCAACCGATGGCCCTCATCCGCGAGGAGTTTCAACAGGCATCCGGGAGTATTGTTTCAATGAATATCATCCGTAAGGAAGCACATCTGCTTGGTTTTCATGGTCGTGCTGCTGCCCATAAGCCTTTGATCACAAAGTCCAACCGCCCTGCTCGGTTAATGTGTTGCAAAGCACATCGAAATTGGACCGTAGATCAGTGAAACAAAATGAAAATTCCAAATTCAGGCTTCCAGGTGCTCATGTTCAGGTGGAGGACTATGTTATTCAGAATTTAATGTCAAAATTTAATGGTACCGTTGTTTGTTCAAAATGAGGGAAATATGCATGCATTCCTCCAGATTTTCCATTATTTTGTAAGGTTTATCCTAAGTTTATTGACAGTTATTTTAAGTTTTGTATCTTTCCTATGTTATTCTAATTTCAGCTTACAATTTCCTGCCAGAATGTAATTTCAGAAACGCAGTTAATGCAAATAAGAAAGAGTACTATTTCAGTCGGGACTTCACCGACTTCGAGAGAGAGAGTCTGATTCCCTGACTAGCGCGCGTTTGCCTTTTGGCTACGTCTCTCTTAGCTATTGCTACGCTCGGCCATACCTTAGGCCCTTGCTTGGCTTCGCCGATTTAATGAATACTTAGGGGCCAACTACTTAGATCTCTGATAGCTTCGGCTATACCTTTCAAGTAGCTTAGTTAAGTTACTTTAGTTTAAATTATTATTATTTTAAGTTCAAGTCCGAGTGGAGGCTTTGTGTAAAGTTCCAAGTAGGAACTGATTGTAAATATATTGAGAAATAAAGGGTTGTAAACCCTCCTTAAGTCTTACGTGTTTGTTGTGTTCACACACTTAAGCGATTATTCGCTTGTTAGTGTTCGTGGGGTTCTAAGTTAGAACTTTTGAATTAAATAGTAAAACCTCACAATTTAATTTATTTAAATATAATAAAATATAACAGTATTTGGTGGCAGCAATCTGAAAAGTGATAACAACGCTTTATGTGACTCGACGTAAAATGACGTTTTGAAACTAAAAGCCCTTCTAGGTGAATGCCCCTTTGGGCTGAAAACGTTATAAATAATTAATTTCATTGCAAAAGAATTTAAAAAAATTTTTTTCGATTTTCATTCATGTTATTCTCATGATTTTCAACAGATATTGATTAGCATTACTTAGTCTTTCTTTATTTCGTAATATTCTACTTTTTCAGTTTAATAAATATCATTTTTAGCTTTATTTTTCTACCCTTTTATCCCAAACCTTAGGAAGTTCGTCAAACTGCCCCGGTATTATTCTCATAGGTACTATACTTTCGCTCGGAACTAAAAGGATTAAAGGAACTCCATAAAATCATGCTTAAGTTTAGCAGTTGGGAAATGATAGCTCTAACCACAATTCTTAATATTCAGTGTTATGCCTCATTAAATTCTAGGCTATGGTTAGGTTATACGAATATGGCAAAGCCGCGAGGGCTATCTGCCTAAGAAAAGGGATGCTTTCGTGGAGAACTTGCTGAGGGAGATTTGCTGGTATTTACGTTACGCATAGGAAAAACCACAACAACCAAACATGCAGCGAGTACATTTACCAAGTATCGAACCCAAATGAGGTTAAACAACCAGTATCCATCAGGCTCAATGACTCGACTACATTGTTGGGGTTTCGAGGCTGTGCAAAATGTTATTAACGAATTAATAATGAGCTGCTTTAAGAGAATGTTCACCAAAAATTGAAAATTACCGAGTCAGGAATACAGCTGGAAGCTCATTGCTTTTGTGACTTTTCAACTAATTTTATTTTCAATTATTATTTACGTGAAATTTGCGTCAGTCTGAGCAAGAATGTAAATTAAACAATAATTAGAGTAAATATTTTGCGTGTATTGTAAAAATTATTATCTCTCAAGATGTCCTGTATAGGAAATTCTGTTTTTAGAAAATAGGGTTTTGAGAATCAAAATTTATGAAAATATGCATCTTTATATCTTCTTAGGCGTCTAGTCACTCAATTCCAAGTTTATGCCTCTCTAATTTAATTTAAGCTCTTTAATTTCGTTGGAAGAAGTCCGTTCCTCTCGGCAATTTGCCTATTTCTTTCATATTAAGTTTTAATTCCTTTCAAATTTAAATTAATTACAAAGCCCAAACTTGGTATTCTCTTAGATTTTGTCTATTTGGAGAGGTTCACTGAAGCGAAATTAATTCAATTAATTCGTAAAGTCTTCACATCAATTTTAATTTCGAGCTTGTCAAATTAATTTCTTCCGTAGAGTACTGAAATTTGGTATATTGTCCCACGAGCATATCTCTACATACTTAATTAGTATGGGAACAATCACTGCAAGAAAGCTTT
Source organism: Stegodyphus mimosarum (assembly GCA_000611955.2). Taxonomy (NCBI): domain Eukaryota; kingdom Metazoa; phylum Arthropoda; class Arachnida; order Araneae; family Eresidae; genus Stegodyphus; species Stegodyphus mimosarum. The sequence continues at coordinate 70,824 of KK120347.1, forward strand.
ATAACAGTACTGGATGCCAACAATTTCTTTACGTTTTTAGTGTCTCAGTCATTTTTTTTTACAGATGAAACAGTTAACCGAAAAATCGTTTTTCCTTGAATTCGTTTTTGAAATACCAGGCATAATTTTCCGTTGCAACTGACTCTCGGCAAAATAAAATTGAAAATTACTTCTTGTAATTGAAACTGATTCAAAAAGAAAAAAGGTTTGGGAATATAGTATTATATGACATTTCGCTTCAATTTTGTTTAACTGGCACTGGCACAGTTACACGCTTTACGAAAATGATAATTTTCTGTCTGTAAGAAGGACATGCATAAAAGTAGCATTTTTTGTTGTGTTTTTTATTTTTGAAAAGATGAAAATCACATGCATGAGAGCATTGCATTCATAGAGATGATTTGCAAAGAACAGAAAATAATAACACTAATAAAAAATAAATAAAATCTGAAAGCTTCTGGATATAAAATCTACACCCGAACAGGCTTTTTTTTTCACTTACAGATAGATACGCCTTTCGAAAGCATTCGGCTAACGCCCCATTAGTCAAAAAATATTTAAAAATAGCATATCTTTGAATTTCCGATAGACAGTCTCGGGCGCTGGAGACAAAAATGTTTTATTTCCTACAGCGTTGCTACTACGCAATTTGAAACTGTTGAATTTTTTAATCAAATGTTCGTTAATGTTTAAAAAAGCACGAAAGAGACAATAAAGTAAATTCCAAATTCCAAATTTGGGCTTCCACGTGCTCATGTTCGGGTGGAGGACTATGTAATTCAGAATTTAATGCCTCTGGGTACCGTTATTTTTTCCCAGTGCGAGAAACATACATACATTCATGCAGATTCTTCATTATTTAGTTTTTTTTAAATATAATACAGGGTGATAATATTTGGTGGCAACCATCTGAAAAGTGATACATCGAATTTAAGTGATTCAACGTGTCGTTTTGAGACTAATATCCCTTCTGGGCCAGCACCCTAACAATTCTTAAAAATAGCTGTAAACTAATATTTCTTGTAATCTTAATCACTTACGGCTCTTATCTGACTGCAAATTGCCATTGGCAACGATCAATGTTTCTTAGCAACGCGTTCACACGTAGCCAGTATAAAAGCTGGACTTTCAGAAGTGTTTTCGTAAAGATGCCCGCTGCGACCAGTGCTGTCCAATTCAGAAAAGTTTGCAAAGTTATTCTGCCATAAAGCACCCCCATTTCTTTGCATACTAATTTTTAATTTCGGTAAAAAGAAGTACCAAAAGTTGTTCTTTCCGATGTAAAGTCATTAGGTTTTTGCTAAAGCAGAAAGCACGGAAAATGGGCAGTGTCCTCGCCGGGACTCGGACCTGGACCTGGACAAATACGCACCGAGTGTGCTAACCGTTAGAACACGAAGGCATGCTGGAAGGAGGGAGATAATACCTTATATATACACCCCGTTTAAAGGGCGACTGGAGATTTGGGCAATCGCCGAAACCTGGTGAATCATCCACTATCTTTTAGTTCGGGCGCCACTGTAGCGTCATTAGATTATTTTTAAAGCAGAAGACATGAAAAATGAGCAAGGCAGAAAGGAGGGAGAAAATAATAACGGGAACTGTTATAAGTAGTGTTTTAGTTTACTAGGTTGACTGATAAGATAGATGAAAAACCTATTTCTGTGAGAGTTCTAACAATTTATGAGTCTCACTTTTTTTAAGCTAAAAATTGATTTCCACGAAGCTGCCAGTACGTTTATTCCAGAGCGTTCTCGCTGAGGTGTCTGCCTTGGAGAATATTAGTCAAAATACACAATGATTTGACACCATTATGGGCCGACATCCTTATGAATCGATCCTGATTTCTTCAGGCAATACTTTACTTAAGGACCCAAAACGTTGCGTATAGCTTAAGCAGTTAGAGGCGACACAAATGAAGACCAAGAAACCTTTTCACCATCGCTAAGTTATTTCTCCTGCCTTCTTAGCATGCCTTCGTGGTGCAGTAGTCAGCACACTCGGCGCGTATTCGAGAAGTCCGAGGTTCGAGTTCCGACGAGGGCATTGCTCACTTTTCATATGTCTCCTGCTTTCAAAAAATACCTAACATATCGACAAACTGATGCCTACTTGGAGTCGTAATCGAACTACGAACTTAAGACAGATGAAACAGTAAACTAACTTATTAAGTAGGATTTCAAGGAACTCGATGTTTTGGCAACTGTTACCTGAAGCTAATGTTAGCTTTAACTAGAAGAGGCGAATACAGTATTCCAGAAAATACCAATACACAAATGACAAGCGAGGAAACGTTTTCTTGAATTTGTCGGCGACTGGCGGTAGGCTCTGACTCCATATAATGATTAGTACACTGTGAGGGTGCATAATGCTTACTGAATTTGTTGAACTCAAAACATACTCTTATTTATTATAATTACAAGAAGCTCTGAAATATATAAATATATATATAACATATATATATATATATAAAATTCATGGATAGCGTAGAGCAATTATAGTAGCGAAGTACAGTCCTAGTGAAGTGAGAAACCTGCTAACGAAGGTCCCTCAAGTCAAGAGTTCAAGAGCGTTCTGGCGTGTTGCTCCGACGGAAACAAGCTGCAGACTGAATTAGCCCCGCCTCCTTAGTTTTTCAGTAGTATTTTTACATCCTCTTATTCGTTATATTTAGAAAGATATCATAGGAAAAACAAGATCATTGGTTCGTCAGCCCTACTGAAATCCAGAGGCTTTCACGACAGACACAGTGCAGAACGCTAAAATGTCTTGAAACGGGTCAGGAAGTTATGCCTCTCGAACTGTGAACTGGAACAAATTATTGAGTCTGCGATGTCAGACCGTGTCGTCTGGCACATCACAAAAGCTTGGAAATAGTGACTTGCGGGGACCAAACACATGAACTTCTCATCTCAGTGTGGTCCGCCGCAAATTATCTGGTGCTATAAAAAAATTGTTCCTTCTTGGAAAAAAAAATCTGAAAATTTTTTTATTTTATTTATTTTTAATGTTTTCTGTGTCACCTTTATTTATTAAATATCATGTTTTTCACACTTAAAACATAAAATTGAGTTCAACAGCAATATCGCAAAATATTTTTTAAATGAGCAAATCTTCAGAATTTCCAATAAACAGACTCTCGCGTTGGAGATAATTTCTTTTCGTACAGTGTTGCCATTGCTCGCTATGAAAATTTTGAGTTTCTTGATAAAAAAATTCATTAAAGTGTTACAAAATATGAAATCGATAATAAAACGAATTCCAAATAGATTCTTCATTATTTAATTTCTTTAAATATAACATATAGCGATAATATTTGGTGGCAACAGTTGGAAAAGTGACACGGACATTTACAGTGAATCGACGCAAAATACCAAAACGAAATTAATAGCCCTTTTGTGCTAACGCTCCTTTGGGCTTTAAAAAAAATGAGGTTTATATTGACCTTGAGATTTTAACAGAAGTTAAAAAATAAGAATGCAGTTTAAACAACTCGGTGGACAAATTAGCATATTTCAGAAATTTAACACACATATAAAATGATTCTACATTTAACACTGTTCTAATCAAGCTTTCATTTATTAATTAAAAAATTACCAAAAAATTAAAATCACCCCAAAAACGTATATGAGAAAACTTACAATATTCTCTCGTAATTTGTGTTTTCGCCTAGAACTATTAATTCTAGAATAGAACTGACATAATTTATTATCGAACTAAAATAAAAAGTTTTCGCTTCTCGTTTCTCTTCGGAAATTGGAACGGGAAAGAAAAAATTGCGGGTGAAACAAGTTGCATAAGGTAAAGTTCCAAAAAGTGATCAATCAGTGTATAAATAAATAATCTTTCTACCTTCCTACATGCAGTAATTATTTCCTTTCTTAAGCTCGCAACGATGATGTGGAATACTAAAAAGTATTCGATGTTAGGACGAAGTATTAAAAATTTTCTTCCGCTTCGAAGAGAGGGAAATGAGAATTTTTTCATAGCCTGTAGTCACAAGCTCAGTAGTCAGAAAGGTCATGAATTGTGAAATAAAGCAGATGCCTCGAATTTCCTTAGTGGGCGTTGCTTTCCAAATTCAATTTTCTGGACTGCTCGTTGCAGATGTTCGTATTGAATATGCTACATAAACAATTTTATCTAATTTTTTTTTTGCGTCCTGAATGTTTAGTCTAAATATATCTTTGGCCTTTCTCGACGTGAAGAATGTTATCGATATTTTTATCGCAATTCCGAGTTGAGTATTTTATCGATTTGTCAGTATTGATGTAAAGAAATAAATTTTTATTGGGGTGTTATTTTTTATGCGTTTCACGATACGTTACAAAAACACTACTCATTCATGTGTCCTGGCAAATGGGCAGTTATACACAGTTGTCATATGACGTAAGAGTTTTATGTGAAATTATATATAGCTTACTTAACTGAACCCATTTAAAAATAGTTTAGTGTACTGTTTAATTACAGCTTCTAGAGACATTAGGTATTTTTTGAAAGCAGGAGAGATGAAAAATGTACCCTCGCCGGGACTCGAACCACGCACCTCTCGAATACGCGTCGAGAGTGCTGACCACTACAGCACGAAAGCATGCCAAGAAAGCTGGAGAAATACCTTACATACTCCCCCTCTTAAAGGGCGACTGGGGATTAGGGAACCCAATCGCCAAATCCTGGTGGTGGAGAATCATCATCCACCACCTTTTTTAGTTCGAGCGCCACTGTAGAGACATTATGTATTTTTTTAAAGCAGGAGAGATGAAAAAGGAGCAATACCCTCGCCATGGACCTCTCGAATGCGCGCCGAGTGTGCTTGACCATTACACCACGAAGGCATGCTAAGAAGGTGGGAGAAATACCTTATAAGCTATGCTTGTAAAAATCAAAATATAGATTTGAATTATAAGGAAATGCATTTATCGCTTTTACTCCATTCCGTTTATCGAGTTATAAAGTATTTTCTCCCTCCTTCCAGCATGCGTTCATGTGTAACGGTAGCAGATTCGGCTCGAATTCGAGAGGTCCAGTTTCGAGTTCCGGTGGGGCATTGCTTATTTTTCACTTCTCCCGCATAAAAAAAAATGCTTATGACTCTACAGTGGCGCCCGAACTAAAAGGTGCTAGACAATAATTCGTGACCACCAGATTTGGCGATGGGGTCTCCAAATCCCCAGTCGGCCTTCAAAAGTGGGAGTATATAAGTTTTTTCTCCCTCCTTCCAGCATGCCTTCGTTGTGTAACGCTAGCACACTCGGTTTGTATTCAAGAGGCGCAGATTCGAGTCTCAGCGGGGGCGTTGCTCATTTATCACTTATTCCGCACCAAAACAATTCCGCACCAAAACACAGTACATGATTCTCATGACATACAGAGTCTTAAACAAACTGGGCTAAATGTGAATGATAAATTAAAGATCATATTAAGATACAATAACACGCCGAACAAATATTAATTTAGAAGTCAAATAACAAAAATCAGCATTATACTTTCAAATTTTCGCAGACTAGTTTTGATGGTTTTACCGAACCATCATCCTCAGCTGCAAAAGCGACAGCTGAAGGAGCGGAATGCAACAACTTACTTAAAAATTAATTTCTAGTTCTTAAGTTTTTAAAATTTAGAGCAAGACTTTGACGTTATTACACCTTTAAATTCTACCAAAGAATCTTCAACTTCTTCCCTATTTAAAAAATAGCAAATCGTTTTAAATTAATCATATGTCAAAATATTGTATTTTTGTAACTACGCAAATTGGATGAAAATGGACGAGTTTAAAACTGGACGAAAAAAATATTGCTTATTTATTCTTTTATCATTAAAAATATTGCTCATTTATTAAATTTGTATTATTAAAAGAATATTGCTTATTTATTCAATTATTATTATTAAAAGAATATGACACATTTATTCTTTTATCATTATAAAAATTCCTTATTTATTCCTTTATTATTATTATGAAATGAATATTGCATATTTATTCAATTATTATTATGAAAAGAATATTGCTCATTTATTCTTTTATTATTTTTAAAAGAAAATTGCTTAGTTATATTTTATTATTAAAAATATTGCTTATTTACTCAATTATTATTATTATGAAAAGAATATTGCTTAGTTATTAAATTGTTATTGTAAGATTTTAATTTAAACTAACAAAGTTTTATTTTAATTTCCCTTTCCTATGAGTTCTTATTTCAACCTCCCGTTAGAATGAGCGCGCGTTTCAGCTTTATGCTAATTTGAAGTGGAGCCAAATTTGTATTTAAAGGTTAGCGAGGAACCTCTCAGGCTGAGAGAGCTTTTAGTCTTAGATCACTGCGGCTCTGTTCGACGTCCACCTGACTAGCTAGTATTTAAATTCTAAGCTTTAGCGCTGTTACGCTATTACTTATTGAAATAATCTAAGTGCGTTAGTGTTAGCTAAATCTTGCTACGCACCGTTGATCGTTTAGCGTAGAGGCCAACCTCGCGTTCATAGCTCTGTGAGCAACGACTACTTAACTTCTATTTAACTTTATTTTAAATTATTTGATTGTTCAAGTTAGACTTAAGTGCGGTCATTATTTTCTGGTATCCCTCCCGAGTTGGGAAGTGGCTGTAAATAATAGTGGTTTAATAAAAAGGGATTTTAAATCCTTCTTACGCGCAGTTATTCTACCACTTAACCACAGTTATTCTGCCAAAGAACATAGCTGCATTCAGTGTTATGTAGTGATTTTTGGTTAGTTTAGAATTATAGATTAATGTGTAGTTAATTGCAGTTATTTGTTAATTAATTATTGAGTGAGTAAATTATATGCATTAATTTATGCTTATTCTAAATTTTTCTTCACGAATTGTATTGCTTATGTTATTGAATCAATTATTTTTATGCGAGTTAAACAGAGTTCTCATTCTTACGTTACGCGTTCGTTAGTTCGGGAGAAGGAGACAAATGGGAAATCGGTTGTTTCTGCGTAATATTTTAAATTTAAAAATACTTCCTTTTTATTCACATGGTTGAAACTTATACCTCTTAAAGAGAAAAAATTTACCCTTCTTATGAATCTACTTTCATGACTGTACGTCGCCCCGTTGGAGAATTATGCCCATTTAATTGCTAAAATTGTTGAATTTCGTGTCTAGAAATTTATTCTGCTATAAGCGTCGTTTTGTGCACTTTCTCGTCAAGGTCATGTACTGCGTGGTACGGGAGCGATAGGTTTGTCGCATTCTTTTCCCTCACCCCTCCTTGTTGGCGAAGGGGGTGGCGAGGGTGGAATTTTTTTTGGTGTGAAGAAGGAAAAACTAAGTTTTCGCAGCACTGTTTTGTGTTTGGCGAGATTTGCATACTAATTCACCAAATTTGGTGATTTTCGGAAATTCTGGATTCGGGACGAATGAAATCGTCATGCAAGGCCATGTTCACTCTCTTTGCCTTGGATTCGCAGCTGAAAGAAGACGCTTCGATTTTTTTCCTTCCTCTGGAAGAGCTACTATGTTGACCCAGGGAGACCGGTAGAATTATGCCCATTTAATTGTCCGGGCTTCGTCCGGAAAAAGCGGCCTTCGGCTTGTTGCTTGCTCCCATTGAGGAAGAGATGAAGAATAAGAAGGAGATGTACTTCTATTGTTTTTCTTCGAATCTCAATGCATTTTCCACCAGAGCTTGACGTTCCTTGAATCCCGCTGAATTCGGCTTCGTCCAGATCTCTCACTTCGAAAACATCCATGCACTTATCATCATCCTACTAGGATGGGCCAGATTAACATCGATAGCTGGCAAGATTTACGTTCGACGGAGTGCCTTTTACTACTACATCAGCCTACTGGTTGTCTGGGAAAGAATTTCAGCAGATAAGTGCCTTCGTTTTTGTCCATAGTTGTAGCGTTTTGTAAAAGTAAATTAAGATTTAAAATTTCAATGATAACCGACACCTTTTGTTACAATGGGTAACGCTTAATTAAGCCTCAAAAGTTTTTTCCTTCGAGTGAGTTCAACCTAGTTTGTTCTGTTCCTCCTTTCACCAGAAATTTTAGTACGGCATTCAACCTTAATTCAGTGAACATGTATTTCTAAATAATAAGGATAAGTAAATTCACACAAATATTGGAAGAGATTTGATTAATTGAAGGAAAATTTCTAGCTATGATTTATTAAAGTAAGGAGTAATAATATGTATATTTAATTTCCAATTAAATTCTATTTAACTTTATTCAAGGTTTTTCTGCTGGATCTTTAATCTAGGCTTTGTATTTAAGCAATTGTTGCTCTAGTAAACTATTTAGGATTTTTAACCTTAAATTGGAATGTAATTAAAATTTATATATAATGGATTAAGACAGGATATTAAATTTGTAAACTTATTTAAATTTTACCTTTTTACTTTAAGTTGTTACTATTTTTGGTTGAGGCTTAACTTTAACTTTTGCAAATTAAGGAACGATTTAAAAATTTAAATTCTTCTTTACCTTTTAATTGAGTAATTGAATGTAGGGTTAAATGTAATCATTTTTCTCCAACGGGTCTACATGAGTATGTAATATTTTTCTAACTGCCTAAGGGATTTGCTAAATTTATGTATGTAATTTTTACCTGAGTAAATTAAGAAATTTCTTGAACTAAGTAATCTCTATCAATATTGGTAAAGACACCATGCTCGGTGATTCATTAAATTCCTGTGTATTTTTATGCTGGCCAGCAGAGTTTTGATAACTGCATATGAAATTTTAATATTAATTTTTACGGTGTAAATTTT